>ML818075.1:30605-93180 GCA_009831015.1 Picea engelmannii
GTCTTTCCGCCTCCTCCTCCCTCTTTTCTTTGCGGGATTTCCTTCCTGCTTTTTTCGAGGGTTGCTCATATGTTTCGTCCTTTGAAGAACCTGAGCTTTCCACTGGTTTTTTCCTTGCAATTTCTGCGTACGAGGGATTGGAGCGGCTGCCTTGATTGGCTTCAGTCTGAACTGGCTCCCTTCCCTCTTTGTTTGAAGGTGGCGTGTCTGCCTGGTCCATATTCTCTTGGGTTGAATTTGTTTGATTGTTCTGCACACTTACTGTCCCGTTTGGATTTGCTTCCGCTTCTTGGCCTGCTCTAGAGCTGCTAGGTCCTCCGACCACCTTGCCTTTACCTGTGCCTTTTTTTGTGTTTGCATTTTTTTGGACTAGGGTCCATTGTTCCCCATTTTGTTTATCTACTTGTTCCTCAGCCTTCTTCTTACAATGCTTTGCAAAGTGTCCATGCCTGTGGCAATGTCTGCATTTAAAAGGTAGCTGCTCGTAGTCCAGCTCTTGAACATGTGTCCACCCTGCTACATTGAGCTTGATTGCTTCTGGTAATCCCTCTTCTAGATCCACTTCAACGCAAATACAAGCACAAGAATATTGATCCTTTCATGCTGCTTGGTCTATGTATTTTCCCAACGCATTGCCAATAATCTGGAGGGATTTTTGATTCCAGCAGTGGAGAGGTAAATGTGGAAGCCTGACCCAAACCGGGACAGCAGAAGGGACATATTGGGTAGGATCAAAATCTGGCGTCCATTTGTTTAGGTAAAGGCCCTGGGGTCCCATAAAGTATGGCCCATTCCTGAAGATTACTCCTCTGTCCTCCAGGTTTTCAAAAACAAACATAAAGAAACCCTTACCTACGAAAAAGCTTTTGATTCCTTCTTTGATCAATGGCTTCCAGTTCCTTTGAGTCCACTCTTCCACCATTTTGGGTGAGGGCCAGAGGCCCATGAACTGTCCTATGAGGCCCCTCTCAGCCAGATTCAAGGCCGCTTTGCAGATTTCTTGTTTTTGGAGAGCCACCGAAGGGATTGTGTCCAATTTCTTTACAAACTTTTGCCGGGCCGCGGAAGGAGGGCGTTTGGGGCCAGCAATGATCAAGTTTTTGAAAGCTAGAACCTCTGGAGGTGGATCGGGCTCCTCGGAGGCAGCCATGGTCTGGAGAAAAGACGCAGGCTGGACGGGAGGGCATAGAAGGCTCAGAGGCACGATTCTTGAACCTTCATTTGTCAGCGCTCATTCGGAGGTTATTCGGGCGCGCTGGACCAAAAGCACGAGAAATGCGTAAGTCCAGAAGTGGCCTGGCACTTCCTTTGGTCGGTAGGGGGAGTGCTGGCTCGCTCTCGGCGCTCCTTTGAAAAAACTGCGAGTTTTAAAACCACAGCGCGGCCCTATGCCTATTGTCCAGCGCCGACGCTTCTTTTGCTGGTGTCCGCTCACCAATCCTCCACTGGATTCTTGCTCTGATTTTCTCCACGCTGCAGGCTAGGAGGGTCGACGCCGGACGCGAGAGCCAGAGACGGGACTCGACCTTGAGGCCAGACGCCGATCGGGGCTCTGCCTCAGACAGTCGGCTTAGGGTTTCAGTCTCGGCTGCAGAATCGGCTCCAATAAATGTGTTGTTGTACTCACTGCATATTAACAACTAAGTTATCATATATTTTTCCACTTCAAAAAAAAATCATAGACATTATGACGAAGTCACAGATCAAAGCTAGATGAAACCAACAACCTCTTTTGCGGCCACAAGATGATCCAACAATGGCCTCTCCTTATGGACAACCACACTCAAATTAACAAACATTTGTGAATATGTTTGTGACTCATTCGTCTTGGAATTAATTGTTTGTGGCCCACCAATGTATTGATGGAATCTACAAGTTTTAGGTATGCAATCCTATTGATTTAAAATTATATTTAAAAATAGAGAACATCTTGTATCGTAAATTCAATATATTGTCATATTTTCATTTGAAAAAGTTTTTTATTTACAATGGACATGTCTAAACATTCTACTTTGTGGATTTTTTCGGCAACCATCACCATAATCTAGCTATGTAATTATTGGTGAAATTGCAATTTTCCATTGGTTAAAGTGCATTTTTGAATGCAAACATGGATTCAACATCATGAAACATCCTTATTGCACCTCAACAACTGATATCTACTTTTTGATAAAGATGAAAAAGTAGAATGTCTAGACTACTTCATTTACAATTGACGAATGCAAAGTGAATTAGATTGGTTTACTTAGAAATAACCAAGTACTGTTTTCATTGGGGGAGCACGTGTCAAGCCACCTAACATAGAGTCGTACGATTTGGAGACAATGACTATCATAAAAAAATATTAAAATTGAGCTCATCACAGCATGTCAAAAGGCTCCTAGTGCATCCCAGAAGTGTCATTAAAAAATGGTTGTCCAAAAAGAGCTCATTTTCATTTTAACCCACTCTTGAACAAGTGCAACGTGCATATTAAAATTTCATAAAAAGGATTATTCTTCAAACTACCTATCATGTCTTTGGTGAGTGACATATCCATAGATAACTTTCTTTACATTTCAACTTTTCTTCAAGTTTTGAAGTGGGGGTTCTCGTGGAGGGACAAGTGACGCTGACTTCAAAATTCTGTGCATAGTAAATGAATTATACTAGGTAGAATTTTAATACTAATGGTGAAAAGAAGGAATGAATCAAGAAATAAATGACCTCCCTTTCACACTACATTGATTTTGTAATTTTTGGAGAGAGAACACATAAATGTCTTTCATACTACATTGATTATGCAATATAGTTTTTGGAAAGAAAGCACATAAATGTGTGAACAAGATCTAGATATTATATTAGATTTGAATGGAAAATGAATAAATGTTGAACTTAATCTTGTCTAGAAATTTGGTTTTACTGTGAGGCCTTTATTTACTCTAGAAAAATGTTATTGTACCATACCAACTTGTATTAATGTGATGGAAGATAAGTGGAAGATAGGACTTTGCATGTGTTAGAGGAAAAGTAAAGTTACATTCCCTATTTGTTTTCTAGAATATCATTTAATATTACCTGTCTATTTTATCGAACCATCCATGGCATCACCAAAATCATGGTGGTATTGTCATCATCAATTCTTTATATTTCCTTCCAAGATTCGGTCAATGCATTTGTTCTTTGCTGAAATAGAAAACAGATTTGTACTCTGTCTGTTTTGCTGGAGGTATTACATGAATTCATGCTCTACTTGATTTTAGTGATTTGAATTATGTTGGTATTTCCATTCTTTTGAACCATCCATAGCATGCCCAAGAACTTGTTGTTACTACCCTCCTATTTCTCATAATTGTTTGCAAGACCCTTTGTTCTTAAACTAGATTTGTAGATTGTCCCCGAGGTGTAGAACAGATGGTGACAAAGTGTTCTTTTAAGGCACTCTGTGATGTGAAGTCACTGGTTTGAAACCTATGGGGACACCAAAAATCCAACCATGTTAAGAGTTGGTGTGGCTCAGGCTGGGTGAGATCCACCGATGATTTTGTCAGCTTAGATTTGTTTGAGTCGTAGTTTCTTAAGCCACAAGCTAGTCCCGCAAGTCATACACAAACTATCAAAAAAAAAAAGGATTTGTAGAGCATTTTTCTTCTTCGAAGGTATTCTTTGAATTCTCGTTGCACTTAAGTTGTGACGGTATTTCATTATGGATTTTCTATTATGTTGATTTCATGTTCATGTGTTCACTAAATTGGTTGCAATAGTGAAGGGATCCAGATTTGTGGAGCATCTACTTCTCTTTTTGAGAGGTACAAAATGAAATCTCTTTGTGTGCTTGATTTGGAAAGCTTGTGGGCCATCCAATTTTTTATTTCATTGTTTCCATTGTTGCAATCAATTAAATAATGATTAAGAAGAAGTAGAATGATTAAATGACTTCTTTCTTTCTTAGAGGGCCCACAAACATGTGTTTCTAAATTGATTTAATAATTCACTCATAGATTTGGGGTTGTATCGACAATAGGCATGCCAAAAAATTATATATTGTTAATTATCTTAATAATTTTGTGGAAAACTAACTACAATGGTGTGCCTTTTCTCTAGTGTAAGAAATAAAATATTTGGAAGCATCTTTAAATTCGTAAAAATGTCTTCTACATTTATGCTTACAATCTAAAAATTTCTTCTACAATTACCCTTACAATCAAGCTTTGAAATTTGTCATTTGAGAATGTTAAGGTGATATTTTGAGGCACTGTTAAGGTGATATTTTGGATTTACTAATTTATCTACTAAGCATAAATTTGATTGGAAATGTAATATTATTTAACAATTTTTTATGAAGTGTGTAGTTAATTTATTATTTTCAATTGAAATGTAATTTTTTGAGAAGATTTTCATCATGAAAGGGTTGCATAATATATACTCGTCTAATTGAAATTAAGACCAACCCTTCAAATTTGATCATTAATCATAAAATCTTTTGGTGAACAATAAACATTTGGCTATGCGAGTGTGTATCATGGAATCTAAAATTACTTTAAATTCAATGACACATACCCCAACATATAGAGCATTAAATCCAGGTGTTTAGTGTTGGCCAAATAATTTTGGGCTTGATCTCGAGACTTCTCGAGAGGGAGGTTTACAAACACATGCACTACAAAGTCACGTTCTACATTTAAAGATCCCCGGGGAGGATGGTATCATCCACTAAGCACTGCCTACATGTGTGGTGAGCCATAATGTTGTCTCGCCCTTGTAATTGTGTTTGGAATCCCTCCCAACATGGATGAAATTGAAATGTGACGATGTATAATTTAAAACGTTTCATTACAGAAAATAAAGAGACACTAGTAAGTTTAGGTGGTTGGGTAGCATGTTTTTTATCCTCCCCATCCAGTTAGATTCTCTATGGGATAGAGGTTCACACCCCTCATCAGTACGCCTTGGGACGTCTCAACCTTTGCTAAGTCATAAGACTTTTGTTAGGCACTGGCTTGCTGACTGTTGGCACTAGTCTAAGGTTTATAGTGGTAGCTAGCTAGATTTGAACCCGGGCCTTGCCCAAGTAAACCCAATGAGTTATCGATTCCCCTAAATCTAAAAAATAATAGATAACTTTATTTGATAATCATTAGTTTTTATTTTAATTTTTTATGAAGTGTGTTTTTAATTAATATTTCACTACTTTTAACATTTCTATCTTATATGTTCAAATCTCTTGGATTTTTAAAAGGAATAGATGTGTCTAGATCAATTATTAAAAAAAAATATTTCCAATTGTTATAAAAAATTTAAATAAAACAATATAAAGTCTAAACTTATTTATTATTTGTTTTAATTATATTTTAATTATTATATAACAAAATTCATAATTTATTTAGAATTTGAAATCATTTTTTCCTTATAATTAAAAAAATAAATATATAATTTGCTAAAACTATATATTATGTTAATATGATATATGTAAAATCTAATTTTTACTTTATTAAATACAAACTTCTTAAAAAATTATGAAATAATAGACTAAGAGATATTATTGACCAAACAAATATGGAAAAGAAAACAATCTTTTGGAATTACATTTTATTTTTACTTGTACTTGAATATTTGTTTGAATATTTGTTTTTCAAACTGAACATACTTATGTTATTGCTTTTTTTTTCAAACTCAATATACTTATGTTGCATGTTGTTTTTATTTTTACTTGTACTTGAATATTTTTTTTTTCAAACTGAACATACTTATTTTATTGCTTTTTTTTTCAAACTCAATATACCATATTGTTTGCCATTATTGGAAAAGGAAAACATTCTTTTTATTTTTTTATTTTTTTTTTACTTTAATATATATATTTTTGATTTAAACTCAACATTGTTATGTTGCATATTGTTTTGCAAATACTTATTTATCATCTCGAGAAATGTAAAGGTAACAACTTTGTTTCTTCTAACTTTGCAATATTAAACTAAAACAAAACGAGACTGGTGCAAGTAATTTCACCCATACTAGAATAAATAATATCTTTAATATTTTATTTTATTAGTTTTTCATATATTACAGTGCACATCATTTACAAAAACCAAAGTCATGACTTTCCCTCTCATGTCATATTCTATGGAGTGTTTTTTTTTGTTATTGTTAATTTGTATATATTATTTTTATTTTTTTTCACTTATGATATATGAAAATTTCAAATTGTTATTGTTAAATATTTTTACTAAAAATTTTTCTTTCAAAAATATTTTACAATTTATATTCCATTATAAAATGAAAACCACATTTTCAAATGTTTAAAGCAAGAAAAAAAGAAAAGTGAGTACAAGTGGTTGGAATTATTAACATCCATTCCTCTTATGGAATAGTATGTAATACCATTGGGTTATGGTTTGTTATTGTAATGGTTATTTCAACATAGAATGTGTATTTACATGAAGAATTTCCGTATGCATTTTTATGAGGTTGTTAGATTTAGCTGGAAACAATGTATACCATTACAAGAATACAAGTGCATATAAGTGCATAATACATTTACAAGATTAAAATTGCATAATTAATGTACATGTTATTTTTATTTTTTTTAAATAATCAATCTATCACAAAAAAATTAATAATTATATTAAAAATATTATTTATTACTAATAATTAAAAAAATTATCTTAATCAAATTTTACAATTAATATAATATTCATTACTAATACTATTTTTTTAGAATTCCAAATTCATATTCTTAACAATCAAATATTAACAAACAATTTATTTTTTTATTTTTATTTTTTCAAAGAAATTATTTAAATATTTAATAGCTTGAAGGCTTCAAATTTGATATTGCTTATAAATTTAAAAAAAAAAAAGACAAATTTACCTCTTCACTCATGGTAAGCATGGGAAACAAATTAGTTTTTATAAGGAGGATAAGATAAGGTGTATTATCTTCAATTTTGAGATTATAAGTTATAAAATACTTTTGAATTTACTCTTTTTCCACAATTAATTAGAAATGCTACAACCCCAAACATCACAATCATATAAGCTTTTCACCCTCTATTTATCATTTTTTAATGGGCCTAATGGTTAAGAACATGTGCTTCCTCTTAAGAGGTCACAAGTTCAAATCCAGAGGGCGGTAAGGTATGTATACAATTTGGTGTAAGGGGGGTCCCTTGTCCACAAACAAGGGGGGTCTCATACACCAATTTGGTATGGCTTGACCGTGACCTTAAAAATAGATTATTATTATTATTATTATTATTAATGTTAATTATACTTCAATATGTGATGAAAAATAGATTTCCATATATTTATATGAAATCACTTCTTCCAAATTATTATTATCATATATAAAATTAATATAAATGATTTTTTTAGATTTGATTATCATGATCTTCACTTTATAATATTATACAAATTTTAATCAGAGTAAAAAAAAATCAATTTTCCACAAATTATTTATAATTTATAAATAAATTATTAAATAAAATTTCCACTTAAAATTATTTATAATTTATAAATAATTTATTAAATAACTTTCCTACTTTAAAAACTATAATTTCTGCAAAAAGCCTCCAATTCAACACATTAAATGTGGTGCAATATTAAACATATGATAATCTTGAATGGTCATAGTAAACTCAATTAACATCAACCTTAATTAAAGTGGGAAAGAGGTTTTGATTCTAATAGTAATCACTTGTGATTTTAGGGATAATTTATTAAAAAAAATTGAAAATTCAAACGATGGTTTCATAGGTTGGTTTTTGAGTTTGATATAATTCCTTGAAGGTGATTTCGGTACGTTAGTTTTTGTCACGTATTTGTGTACCGAAAGACTGAAAAGGGAATCAATGGGAAAGACTGAAAAAGTTTTTGTCACGTTGTCACAGTATTTCCTGCTCATTTCCAGAGTGTGAAAAGGGAACTCAGCGGGAAAGTTTTTGTCACGTTTTCAGTCTTTCCCGCTTATTTTCCTTTTCACAGTCTTTAGGATTAGTTGATTTCTCTGTTCACGGTATTTCTTTTCTCTCGGTACATTTCATGATTTTTTCTTTTCATGGGAGTATCCACGGCAGTGTTTGATGGTGGAAGATTATTGACTAAACACCAGGCCATGTAGTGCATCAATTATTGGTTCATTGCTTTTTCATTTTGTTGGGTATTTTATTTTTTTTAATGGTAGAAGACTATTGATTAAACATTATGCAACATTTTTTGATGGGAGAAGATTATTAACTAGAAATATCATGTATTCACTCAATTATTAGCTCATTGCATTTTCATCTTGTTCTGCATTTTCTGTTGGTGGAAGATTTTTCTGATCGTAGAAGATTACTACACCATGCAATGAGTTAATTATTGGTTAATTGTTTTTTCATCTTGTCCTGCATTTTCAGATGGTGGAAGACTATTGACTAAACACCATGGGGTAAGTCAATTATTGGCTCATCTCTCTTTCATATTATAAGGTATTATATTTATCTGTTCATTATTTTTTATCTTGTCAGAGATTTTATGATTATGGAAGATCACTGACTAAACACCATGCAGTAAGTCATAGAAGACTATTGACAAAACACCATGTAGTGAATTAATTATTGACTCATTAATTTTCCATTTTATCATATATTTTCTTTATTGGCTTATTGTTTTTTTCTTGTAAGACATTTTCTGATAGTGAAAGAGCACTGACTAAACACCATGCAGTGAATCATAGAAAACCATTAACTAAACACTATGCACTGAGTCAATTATTAATTCATTGCTTTTTCATCTTATCCATGAATCAAGTAGTGAACATCCACCAACACAATTTTTTAACATATCTCCTTTTTATTGAATTCATACCCCCACAACCAAATTTTCTCCACATTTTCTTCCCATCTCTGTCCAGATTTCCTTTTTCAATCATTTCACACCGACTTCTCATCAAATTTACACAGGCTTGGTGTATATCGAAGAATTTACATTGACTCATTGAACACCGACAAACACATCTCTTTTAAACCTATCTCCTTTTATTGAATTCATACCCCACAGCCAAGAATATCTCCACACTTTCTTCCTATCTCTGCCTCGATTTCCCTTCCTCTCTAGTCTTTCAATCATTTCACATTGACTTGTCGTGAATTTTACACAGGCTTGGTGTATATCGAAGAATTTCCCTATGCTTTCTTCATCTCTGTGCCACACTTCATACGGCAATTTCTGATTGTCTTTCAATTTTCCGGTTGATTTCCCTTTTCACACTGTCTTTCATTCGCGTATTCTACAAATGAGAGAAATTTCATTGATATTAATCGTTTACCTGGTCTCGTCCTTACTATGAAGAAACTACATGCAGATTTCGGGGTACTAGATGCAGATTTCAAGGGTTTCTTTCAACGTCTAGTTGAGATTGTCAATGTCGGGATGACTAATTATTCAGTTTCCAATACCATACTTCAACATATCGACATAGCTCATGTATTTAACACCTCCGTTGATGGGACGCTTGAAGCTACAGCCTCTCAACAGTCCATCAGCTACGCCTACCAAGTCCCGGAAATACCAAACTTTGTATTGGATTTGAAAAATCGTATCGACCATGTCAAACAAATTCTATTGCAGAATGATGTTAATATCGTTGGAGTAACAGGGATGGGTGGGAGCGGCAAAACTTCTCTTGCATCATCCTTTTGCGACGATAGAGTCGAAGGTAACAATATTTCCAGTCTTTTTAAATCTGTTCTCCAAACATTCATGTTATGTTTTCACCTTCCTCTAGTTTATGATGTTTACCGTCTTTGTGATTTTCAGAATTCTTAGGAAACAAGATAATTTTCATTACCGTTTTAGTCTCCAAATGTAAAGGGCCTTTTGGACACGTGGGATAAGATAATCGACCTCCCAAAGCCTGATTTTCAGAGAATAGAGGATGCACAAACTCTTACTTGAAAAAATCTGAGTTAAATAGCATATTAGTGAATTTTGGTGGTTTTTTTGAAATTGTCAACTAATTTACTATGCACACAGTATCAGTTAAAAATAGAACTAATTTTTCATGCACACAATATCAGTTAAAAATAGAATGTGCATGCATGCATTGTTCAATGAACAGAATATGTAAGTGATGAATCAGGTTGTAACTAGTTTGTTTAACCATATAATTGATCTTATATAATTAGCATAACCACATAATTGTGGCCAATAAACACCCAGAGACTAAGAAACAACCAAGACTTCTACTGTCTCATTTTAATATGCTATAACCTGTTAATTAATATTGCTCTTTCTATCATAACCTATCTATTTTCATAAATCACAATTATGTAATAACATAATATATAATATATATTATAACCTTAATTCTAATAAATAATATAATATATAATATATATTATATAATGGTTAAGAATATGTGTTTCCTTTTAAGAGGTCACAAGTTCAAATCCAAAGGGGGGTAGGGTATGCATACCTAAGTAGATTTTACTAGTCAAATCACTAGACAGAGGGAGTCCCTTGTTCCACAAACAAGAAGGTCTCATACACCAATTTGGTGTTTGGCTTGACCGTACCCTTAAAAATAGATTATTATTATTATAACCTTAATTCTAATCTTAAGATATACCTAACCCTAATATAAAAAGCATTGTTATGTTTATGGTGAACTCATTTAAAACAAAATAAATATTCATTTCTGTCAACTATATTTTAATTGTTATTTAATTTCTAGATCTATAATACATATTACCCATTCACGGTCATCCTGAGCACTAATTTGAGCCGAGGAGACGTAACAAGGAGTACATCCATCCATGGGGTTCTTTGCATTCTTCTATTTTGTAGAAGATTTTTTATTCAATTTGTCTATTCTATGTTAATATCAGAAATAAATAAATATACTACTCAAATAGATATGCTTCCAGAATCCAAGAAATGATTAAACTTCACAAAAGGGTATGGCCCAACTGAATGGATCTTTATAAACGGTAAAGCAAAATCCTAGTTGGTACACATGACGAATCATGGTAACCTCAATCGATGGTTTCTATAGTGAAGTAGGAGTAACCTTAATCGATGGTTCTATAGTGAAGTAGGAGCATAGTCAACTATTGTTTTTCCTAACATTTGTTCTTATCCACTTAAGCAATCCAATCTATATCGAAATTCATCAAATCTATTGAATAGAAATTCATCAAATTTATGGAATTTTATATTATGGTAAAAAGTGGATTAAGCAAGCTATTGGATTTGCATATTTATGTAAAAAAATAGATTCAATGGTCTATTTGCAAGCTTATATCAGGTTAGTGTCAATAGATTTATTTAATTTGAATGAAGCAATGTAAGGCATATTTATATTTCCAAGGTTTACTTTTGTCATCTATCCAATAATTTTTAATTTGAATGAAACAATGAAAGGTATATTTATATTTCCAATACTTACGTTTGTATGAAAAGTATGTAAGTACTTCCCTTAAGCCACCATAAAAAAATTCTTTGTAAAAAAGCATAACAAAATCATGGGCGATATGTAATTTACGAAGCGTGACGAAATGGCAGAAAGTATAGAAGGGCCTCACATTTCCAAGACGGAATCAGAGAAGAGGAAACCATCACTAGTGTTGTTGTTTGCATGCGAAGGAAAACATGAATCCATCGACTGATACAAAAAATTTTAGAACGGAGATGGAGTTCTTTACTCTTAGAATAACGGGCTACCGAAATGGAAGGTAATGGCTACACCGTTTTGGCGGAAAATGGCTGCCAAAATAATGACAACCTTAACCCTAAAGCCAAAACAGTGGAAAAAAACAACTATCAAAACAGTGACATCCTTAATCCTATTCCTAATGCCAAAACTTATAACAAACCTTGTTGAATTGTCTCCTCGACATTCACCTTTCAGTAGGAAGACGTCTATTTCCACTTGTTTGTCGTTGATAGGCTTTGGGTTCACCTTGAATGCTTCATATATGATCTTGTAGCAAAAAATCTGAGAGGCCTCAACTCTGCACAGTTAAAGCCAACTTTAACATAAAAATGAACATGGATGAAAAAAGATATTTATATATCACAATAGAGCAACTCCTTGTTCTAAAACCGAACCATTTAATGGTTTGCGAAGAGGACTCTAGAATCCCCAATTAAATTTTACAGTAAAGGAAGGGTTTGTGGGTTTTCTCAACTATTTGTGCATCAGGGATCGTAGGTTTCCCTAACTATTTGTGCACGAGGGATCACAGATCTATATAATTCCATGACCAAATGGAATTGATTGAGCATTTATAATACAAGGAAAAACGAAACTCACACCATGCACTGTTAAAAAACCAGTAGTTTACTAAGCGGAAGCGGCCACAAATAATGTTAGGGGCAAGCAAACTAAAATACATGCCAAGGTAAAATGAAATGTCATGTACAACCAGCAAACAAAAAAACACAAAGGTGAAAGCATGCGCAACCAACAAGTAGAAAAAAAGCATACACATAGAGCAATAAGGCGCGGGGAAAGCATAGCTGGTAAGGAAGGTAGAGCGAAGAAGGTCGCGCTAAAGGAGCCCCAGTCACTCATGGCGCTCTAGTCACTCAACTGACACCTCGTAAGGTAGTTATGTTAATCATCTTAATCACTCATTTTAATTATGAACGAATATATTTTGTCATGCAAAGAAGTTAATGGTTGAAATCATATCCTTCCATTTATTATGACGACGAAGAATATTCGCATCATATCAAATTGTGGCCATTAAAATCCCATCCGTCATTAAAAGGCCATTAATTCTAGCTTGGCCATTTCCAATAGGTGTACGTCTCTTAGCGTAACTAGCATATCTGTAGAGATGTCAAGACACAATACAATGGAGTGCATTGTGTATGTGAGGAGAGCATGGTTGTATGCATGTGTTGGCTATTGCAATTCTCCCTTGAATAATCATAATATTGATTATGTTTTCTCTAATATTTTCCTCCACTCTGTGACGTCCCCACATCGTTACGACTACATGCAACGCAAAGGAAATTTTTTTTTTTTTTTTCTAAGCAAGAAGGCAACAACGACAATAATTAATAAGCACAACTTGACGACGAACACAACACACACAAATCAGGCAACAAACAACAACGACCCAACATACTAGCATTTCATGCAACTGGATGAAACATGTGATAATCAATTAGACAAATAAAAACGGCTACCCGCCTGACACAAGCAAGACAACACCTACAAGCTAAAGGCAACATCAATGATCATGTCACAACGGCTTTGACGACCAGTAACTAGAAACCTCTACGGCGAGCAAAGCCAATCACATTAAGGCATTACAGAACCAAGTAAAAACCTCAATTACGACGAACAATACGCCCACATCGGGAAGCACAAGACTCTCGCCAGATCATTTGCATCTATCAATCAGGGCGCGCAATGATCCCCTCATCAGGAATCACGCCACCACAAGGAGATATGCGTGACAGTGACCATGACACAACATAACATATCTATACCTTTAAACCAAGAAAACTCCCTCACGCTAGGACACTGAATTATCTGTCAATAAATACACGAAGACTATACCCAAGCACCCAATCAACAAGTCAACAAGATGTAAGGTGACCTCATTCAAATTTAAATTGTGCAACTAACCGAAGGATTTCTTGTTTCCTAGAAGGCAATCATATGTGGTGTAACAACTATGACCAACCACCATTAAAATTCAACCTGAAGCATAAAACATAAATTAACTCACTAACATAGGCACATATAACCAATTAATAACACATAGCTCAAGTGACTAATTAATGTAACCAATCACAATTTATTATTCAATTTGTAACATCTTCACTTATGTGTTTTCCCTTCCATTCAAACTTTTTATTCAATCAATATATCAACTACATTTTAACCTTTCTAGGTCAATATTAAACAAGGAATAATCTCTTCCTTACCTTCTAGTTTTAAAATTTAGTCATTTGAAACATTAAAGGAACGAAGCATCTTAAATGAATAAATTATCATTTAATATTAATAAAAAAGATCTAGTATAATGGTGCTTCCTTACCAACCTTGGCATTTAAACCATTACAACATCTGCAACCCATATTAGCTTTGCATATCCTACAACTCACCTCATCCAACTATATAATATATACATATGATCTATTGACAAAGAATAAAACGCAGTTGTGTAGCAACTTAATTAATGATAAGGGTCGCGCAAATCCTAAGCGTCGTTTTAAATGACTTTTAATTGAAAACTGTAAACAGTTATGAATCTTTAAATAGAAATCTACAAACTAGTTATGAAATCTACATTAGTTACAAAATATTTAAATTGAAATTAAATCATAAGGGTAATGTGTCGTTCTAACTATCCACTCGAATTTTCGTTTACACTTTATTAATAATAGAAAGATTGCTTAAATTAGAACATTGCACATTAACTTCTCCTGGAAGCAGTGGCAGTAAGGAAGACATTGGCATGCAAGAATTAACGGTCTATAGATTGTCCACCTATCTCTATAGACCAATTAAGTGTAAGCGCAAATCTGGCCAAATTAGCTATCATGGTAACTCACTCTTTTAATTGCAAAAAGAATTTTCGAGTGAAATCGAGAAACAAAATCTGAGTTAACGAATCGAAAGGCAACTACAAGGCAACATTGTGCTTAACTGTAACCGGATTATTATTACTAACTTAAGGGCACATGCTTTTTGGAAAAACTCATTAAATTTCTATTGTCCGGTAAATCCAGTAGCACCACAAACGGGGTTAACCATTACTAAAAATTAACATCGACACCAAATTAGCCAATGCACAAGCATCGACACAAAAATTAAATCGAATTCAGAAGCCAACACACAAGCATCAACACCAAAATTAACGTAGCCCGAGTCCATGTGTATGCGCTTAGAGAACTCATCAAATGCCACGAGGCATAAGCCCAGGGGCCCATTAGTTCATTTCACTACACATCTGAGATCTCAATAACTTTAATACACTCAGAGAAGCTAAGAACCAAGATTTTAATGTTAATCCGGAACGAGGTGCAGCGAAACTTTTCCTTACCGCAAGCATTAAACTAGATAAAAGGGGCAGCGAAACAACAACCCGCTCGCATGGTAAAAGGGAATTTTGCTCGCCGAGGAGGGACCCATCCAAGGTAACTACTACGTGCCAAAAAGTGAAATTGATCCCACTCCCATTACTGTCCAGGGTTTTAATTACTAGGAGGCCTAGTATTCAGGTTAAAATTTAGAGCAAGACGCGCATAAAAAAATCGCGATGAAATAAATACCGTAAGCACAATAATCAATCGCTTGACTGATACGATCATCACGACGAAGCACAACCATGAATACATATACAGTAAGAACATAAATCATTAACGCAGAAGGTAAAAATACAGTAAAGAAATGCAACGAATCATGCCCAATACACCGCTGGGTGGGTAACACGAATTTTCCAAGGAAAGAAACAAAAATATGGCTGAACAATGGAAAATAACGCAGATATACACCCCATCAACACAAAGAAGGTATGAAATCACTGGGCGATGAAAAACAGAATCGGCTGATTAGAGACCACAAACATTGCTGAATAATAAAGAGGAAATTTCATTGTACACAATAAGGAATTGGCTAGGTAGAGAAATTATTCTTCACTTATTATCCATGCACATGAAAGCAGGGAATTTGAATCTAAGTATTTAACACTGGAGTGAAAGACATTTGATTCAACTCCTGGCCAACTACTCAGGCACAGACTAATAACTTAAAGGATAAGAACAGAAGATAAAAACAAAATTTCCTTGCATTAAAAATAATAAAAACGTAGAGTAAAATAAAATAATGGCTCGACAACCAAAACACAGTCTTCCTCGATAATAATACAATGCAATAATAATACCAACTAGAACCGGAAACTACAATGAAACGCAGTAATAAAACAAAGATCATAAATAGAAATTTAGTGACCCTTTTGCAATTTCACACGGTGCACTATCACCCACATAAAATTTCATATGCATAACTAAACGAGTCTTTTTATTTTAACAACATCTACGCAAGCGAGCTTTCGACAATAAAGAAATGCATGAACAAGAAATTGAGCTATTATTTAATACAAATTATGCACATGGATATTGTAGCGAAATGAGAAGAACCAGAAGTGAATGTCCTACGCTCGCGCTCTGTCCAAATTTGTCTTGTCGATCGATGAGACCTCACCAGTACCTCCCAGCGAACACTAGGGGTACTCTTCTTGCCCCCGAGCTCCCTGAAGCGCAAAGAGGCCATGCACAATATACCAGATAATACTATCACCCAGCTCGCCTCACAAGGTCGAGCTACCACTTGTTATTCGAGCTAGGTATCCCAACTCCCACAAGAGAAAGTTCAGTCAAGATAACATTTCAGTAGCGTAACATTACGCAAGCCAGATCTGATCCATACTCCTCCTTCACCATCCTTTTTATAGAGTTTATTAGTCATTAGTTTCCCAAACCCTCATTAGATTACTTTTTCATTTGTTTAATTAAGAAAAACCTCCCCCGTACACATGTCGTATGATCCCCTAGTTGCACCGAAAAATCAATTTATTAATTAACTAAATATTCCTATTTCCCTCATCCACCTAAAAGAGTTCCTAAAAATACTCATCGGTGTCCCAATATTCCCTTACAATTCTTAAATGACTTACACCTTACTTAATTCCTAGTTGAGTTCATAAATAGAAAGTTCCAAAGGTTATATTCCTTACTAAGTTGGGCATTCCCTTTTTTCTTTAAGTTTCCTTTTCTTTTGAGTTTCCCCCCTTTTCCCTTTTTTTAACTAAAACTCAATTTAACAAGTGTAGATAAAAATAACCATTTATCGTTTTAATAAATTTAATCCTCCATTATAATTTTTACTTTAATAAATAAAGTTTGAATTTCTTACCCCCCTTCTTGTTAAATGTTTATTTAGTTTTTCTTTATCCACATGTTCTACTTAGACCTAGGTTTTAATTTCACTAGGTTGGGCGACAATTTTTAAGGGAACTTTTAGTTATTAAACTTTACTTATCACATCATTTATTTAAGGTCGACTAGGTATTAAGGAGGCATAGTTTTCTAGGCACTAAGTTTGTTAACTTACCAGTTAAAATCACGACGTTCCCTTCAGGACGCACTACGTGCTCCAAGGGTGCCACTCACCTCTTTCTGTTTTCTTTGTGCGACGTGCCCTTCAAGATGCCTCCAAGGTTGCCACTTGCCTCTTTCCATTTTCTTTGTGCAACGTGCCCTTCAAGACGCACTATGTGCTCCAAGGGTGCCACTCGCCTCTTGACTAAATTTGGTAGACATCAAACCCCTGGAGTCAATACTCCGTCAGGTGATCTTGTGGGAGACTAATGACCTCTAAGGAATAAGGACCTTTCCTTATTGTGCGCCCCTTATAATCATCATGAGAGACTGTCATAGTCTTCCCTCACGACATCGTGGGTCTTCTCGAACTAGGTAATCGTTAACCTACAGTTCGAGCCACGATGGGAGTGCTAGTAGGATGTGGCAGGGATGCTTCCACACCTCTACCTCAATGTCCCTGGTTGTCTTGCATGACCCCTTTACTCCATATGTGAGTCTGGTCGGCAAGCTATCGTCAGTTTGAATCCATCAACGAATCATGTCAGCGACAACAATCAACATCATAATAACTAATCATACGTACGTATGTCACATCAACAACATTGAAACCCTAACAGTCCACTCCCTTACTCGATCAGGAGTCCAAGGGGTTTCATCGATGCCTCAACATCCTCAACGTCCAGAGTCTTGCACACTCAGGAGAACCTAGTCAATAACACTTGTCTATGTAAATACAACAAAATAAAAATCATCAAATCCACAATATCTCATAATCATAATCAAAACAACCAATAGTATAATGTCCTGGATCACTTTCACTGGATCACTTTCACGCAAGTGTCCTCAAAGAATAATTATGCTTAGTGCGCGCAAGAGAGGGATGTTACATACACCCCCTCTTGTTTTAAACTTCGTCCCGAAGTTTCACAATATGTAAGTGCCGAAATAAAGTGTATCATAACATCATATGTCTAGCTATCAAACAAAAATGGAAATTGTTGATGCATATCGTATGTGTCCTCCCAGGTCGTCAAGTTTGGACTATAGTTGTTCCACTGGACCTTGACCTGATCCATTGTTCGACGTCATAGTTGTCGAATGTGATGGTCTAGGATGCAGATTGACTCCTTCGTGAGAGCACCCTTGTCTGATATCTGCAAGGAATTCATGTCAATAACATGTGTAAGATCACTAACATAATGTCTCAAATACATATGTGAAAAACATCATGCATACGCCTCAAATAATCAGGCAAGGCTAGTTGATAGGCCACGTGCCCTTTCCTTTCCACAATCTCGAAAGATCCCATGAACCTAGGAGAGATTTTAGCACCCTTTCCAAACTTGATCAAACTCTTATGCAGTTTCACCTGCAAGAAGACTCGATCAGTAACTTCGTAACTATGGTCGACACGATGCGCATCGACATAACTATTTTGTCGATCCTGTGCTTCCTTGATCCTTTGTATTATTGTTTTCATTTGATATTTTATTTCTTGGATCACTTCTAGTCCCACCAGGACCCTATCCTCAAGCTGATCCCAACTCAAAAGTGTATGACATGGTCGCCCGTAAAGAAACTCGAAAGGCTCCATCTTAGTGGTGCTTTGATAACTGTTGTTGTATGCAAACTCTACCAGTGGAAAGAACTCTTGCCAACAATTTTTTTGGTCCATAATGTACATACGCAACATATCCTCCAATATTTGGTTTGTTCTTCCAGTCTTCTCATCTGTCTCTGGGTGATACACAATATTAAAGTTAAGTTGGGTACCCAAGGCCTCTTGGAAACTAGTCCAACATCGTCCTGTAAACACCAATCCTCTACCGGATATTATCCTCTTAGGCACGCCATGCAGCCTCAAAATATCACTAATGAAAATCTAGCTATGTCAGGTGCCTGATACATCGTACACATAAGAATAAAATGATCACTCTTCGTCAGAGTGTCGACTACTACAAAAATCGAGTCATGTCTCCTTGCCGTCAGTGGCAATCCCACAATGAAATCCATCGAAATGACCTCCCATTTCGATTCTGGAATAGGGTGTGGCTGTAGTAATCCTGTCAAATGTCTATGTTCAGCCTTCACCTGCTGACATTCTAGACATCTGGCCATGTAGTTGACTATGTTTGCCTTCATTCCTTTACATAAGAAAAAGGGTTTAAGGTCTTCCCTCATCTTCGTGACTCCAAGATGAGCCGTGTGCACTGCTCTATGAGCCTCGTTTAGGATCAAAATCTTCAAATCGACGTTGGGTGGTTTGTAAATTCGAATTTTAAATCTCAATAATCCATCGTTGTCCACAGTAAATCCCTCAAATTTTGGTACCATCATTGTGTTTTTTTCGATAAAATCCTTGACCTATTTGTACTAGTCATCGTCGCATTGTAAAGTCAGGATATTTTCACGTAGATTCGTATGAAGAGGCATCACCGAAAATATGAGTGGTCTCCAAATCAATGCATCTGCCACTTTGTTCATTATTCCTTTTATGTAAAAAATATTGAAATCGTACTCGCTAAGCAATTCCGACAAACGTCGTTGTCGCACGTTCAAGTCGCTTTGTGTAAATATGTGTTGTAGACCACAGTGGTCCATTTTTAGTTTGAATTTTCATCCAATCAGGTAGTGTCTCCAAACTCTCAAGGCATATACAATGGCTAACAACTCTAGATTATGAGTCACATAGTTCTCCACATGCCTTCTCAACTTTCTCGAGATGTAAGTGATGACTCGACCGTCTTGCATCAACACTCCGCCTAAGCCTTCTTTGGATGCGTCAGTGCATATCAAGCAGTCCGCGTCCATGTCAGGGACCTTTGGTATCGATGTTGTTATCAACAACTCCTTGAACCTATGAAATGCCTCCACTCATTTCTCGGTCCAAACAATCTTCTTGTTCTTCTTCTGCAATTCCATGATCGAATTTGCTATCTTCAAAAAACCCTCGAGGAACCGTCGATAATATCCATCTAAACCCATGAATCTACGCACTTCTGGTAGATTCGTTGGCACAGGCCATTCCATAATAGCCTTGAACTTTGTTGGATCTACAACGATACCTTCGTCGGAGACGACATGCCCTAAGTAGTGAATTTTCGATTGATAAAATGAGCATTTAGACAATTTCCCATACAATTTGTTCTCTCGTAGACACTATAGTACCAATAACAAGTGCTTGATATTCTCCTCCATCATCCGAGATTAAATAAAAACATCGTCAATGAATACTTAGACGAACCTGTCTAAGTATTCGCGGAACACCCTGTTCATCAAACTCATAAATACACCTGGGGCGTTCATCATCCCAAACGATAAAACAATAAACTCGTAATGTCCAAACCTCATCTTAAAGGGGGTATTAGGGATGTCGTCCTCCTTGATCCATAACTGGTGATACCCTGATCTCAAGTCTATCTTTGAAAACACCGTCACACCTTTCTTCTAATCAAATAGATCATCAATCCTTGACAATGGATATTGATTCTTGATCATTTCCTTGTTCAATTGATGATAGTCAATGCAGAGTCTCCACGACCCATCCTTCTTCTGTATGAAAATAACAGGCGCACCCCATGGTGACATACTTGGACATATAAGTCCTAGGTTCAACAACTCCCTTCAGTTGCATTCTCAACTTCCGTAACTCTGGGGTCAACATCTGATAAGGCGTTCTTGCTATCGGTTCAGTTCCTGGTTTTAGGTCGATTGTAAATTCCAACTCCCTCTCCGGCAACATCCCAGGTAAACCCTCAGGGAGGACGTCTGCAAACTCTGTCACCACTGGAATGTGTTCTAGACCTTCTGTTACTCCCTTCTTGTTTAACGCAAGGATCACATAAATATTACATCCCTTGTGCATGCTCTTCCGTAGTTGCAAGGAAGAGATGAACCTTAGTGAGACTACCTGGTTCCGACCTACAATCACTCGTCTCTATCCCTCATAATCCACCAAGCTGAACCATTTCATATTACAGTTGAGTATCACATCATGTGATTCCAACCAGTCCATATTGATCATGACGTCATAAGACCCTAAGGTTGTGACGTACAGGTTGGCCCTAGTGACAAACTCTCCTAGGTTAAGGCTACATCCCATAAACTTCCCACCAACCTTTTGTTTAGCTCCCAAAGCCATTTCTACATAGCTAAACTCGTCATGTTCGACTACCTTTACCTTAATTCTTTTTAGCATTTCCCCTTAAATGAAACTCTTTGTAGCACATGGATCTATCAAAATACTAAGGGTCTGGTCAGCGACCGTACCTGACGTCTCGAACACAATCGATTGGTGCTTTGCCTGGCGGCTATTGACCATTGCATGAATCCGATGGGCCTTACCCAAATCTCCCACGGTAGTGGGTCTGACTGATCCATATTCTCTGGTCCTCTCCACTGGACAGTCATGCTGGTAATGTGGCTCCCTACATGTCCAACACCCTTTCTTCGGTCTAGTACACCTGGTACCCAAAGTACAAGTTGATGGCCCATCGGCCTAGAACCATGGTATGTTCTGTTGAAAAGGCCTAAACTGTTGCTACTACGGTCCTCTGTAAGGAGTCCGTCACTGAGGGGATGGTCGTCGAGGTGCAGTGAAAGTGGATCCTCTCTGGAAGCCACGATATCCTGGTGAATGTATAGCTGGCATCTGATGATGATGCACACCAAATGACGCCTGTCCTACTGGTCTCGCTGGAGTCCTGCTCTGACCCCCACTAATAAGCTCCTCCTCTATTATGAGGGTCTTCTAGACAACATCATGCAAGGTTTGAGGCATCATAATTATAACCTTTGCATGAATGCTGACATTAAGGCTAAAAACAAGCCTATTGACCTTAAGTTTCTCGGTATTTAGGTGTAGAGCATACCGAAGCAACTCCATAAAATGGGCCTCATAATCGGGAACCGTATGACCACCCTATCGCAAGGCATTGAACTCGTTGAGATGACACTCAATGAATTCCTCAGATAGATACCTCTCTTGTAATCGTTCCTCGAACAGTTCCCAAGACACGTCTTCGACGACCATGTTCAATTGAGGCATGAGAGTCTTCCACCATTGAAGAGTGCTCCCCTTCAGCTGAAAGACCACCATGTGAACCTTTGATGTTGGAGGTATAGTCACGAAGTGAAAATCACGTCTCCATATTCTCCAACCATGCCTTGGCGGCTGCGCCGTCCGGGGCACCAAAGAACTCGGGAAAATTGACCTTCTTAACTTCGTGGTGAATGCTACCAGTATCAACTGGAGCACACGGTGGATCCTCAGGAGGTGTCAGAAACCTAGCCTCATCTCTATCCAAACAGTTGATCAATGCCTTGCAAATCCTCTGAAAGGACCTCATCGGCCCAACCACATCACCCACAACTACATGTTCCCGCCTGACAACTTGTTCGTCTCCCTGGGGTTTAGACCCCTCGAGTGTGGATGCTACTGGAGGCATCACGCCTCCTCCCCTAACACCCCGTCGTCTACCTTCGTAGAATCCTCTAACCATGATTACATGCACGAATACAAATCAGTTTAATTACCAACATTATAATAAAATATCTAATCAATGGAAGCTATAGTGATCTCAGGTCGTGGGTTGAACCCACTCTGATACCATATGTAACGTCCCCGCATCGTTACAACTACATGCGACGCAAAGAAAAAACAATTTTTTTTTTTTTAAGTAGGAAGTCAACAACGACAACAATTAATCAACACAACTTGACGACGAACACAACGCATGCAAATCAAGCATAAGACAACAACAACCCAACATACTAGCACATCATGCAACTGGACGAAACATGTGATAATCAAATAGACAAATAAAAATGGTTACACACCCGACACAAGCAATATAACGCCTACAAACTAAAGGAAACATCAACGATCCCATCACAATGGCTTCAACGACTAGTAACTATAAACCTCTATGGCGAGCAAAGTCAATCACATTAAGGTGTTGCAAAACCAAGTACCAACCTCAATTACAACGAACAATACACCCACATCGGGAAGCACAAGACTCTGGCTAGGTTATCATTCGCATCTATCAATCAGGGCACGCAATGATCCCCTCATCATGAATCATGCCATCACAAGGCGATAGTCATGACAGTAACCATGACGCAACATAACATATCTATACCTTTAAACCAGACGAACTCCCTCACGCTAGGAGACCAAATTATCTGTCAATAAATACACGAAGACTATACCCAAGCACCCAATCAACAAGTCAACAATACGCAAGGCGACATCATTCAAATTTAAATTGCGCAACTAACTGAAGGATTTCATGTTTCCTACAAGGCAATCATATGTGGTGTAACAACTATGACCAACCACCATTAAAATTCAATCTGAAGCATAAAACATAAATTAACCCATTAACATAGGCACATATAACCAATTAATAGCACATAGCTCAAGTGATTAATTAATGTAACCAATCACAATTTATTATTCAATTTTTAACATCTTCATGTATGTGTTTGCCCTTCCATTCAAACTGTTTGTTTAATCAATAAATCAATTACATTTTAACCTTTCCAGATCAATATTAAGCAAGGAATAATCTCTTCCTTACCTTCTAGTTTTAAAATCCAGTCCTTTGAAACATTAAAGGAGCGAAGCATCTTAAATGAATAAATTATCGTTTAATATTAATAAAAATGATCTAATATAATGGTGCTTCCCTAACAACCTTGGCATTTAAACCATTACAACAGCTGCAACCCATATTAGCTTTTCATATCCTACAACTCACCTCATCCAACTATACAATATATACATAGGATCTATAGACAGAATAAAAAGCAGTTGTGTAGAAACTTAATTAATGATAAGGGTTGCACAAATCCTAAGCACCGTTTTAAATCACTTTTAATTGAAAACAGTAAACAATTATGAATCTTTAAATAGAAATCTGCAAACTAGTTATGAAAACTACATTAGTTACAAAACCTTTAAATTGAAATTAAATCACAAGGTTAATGTGTCATTCTAACTGTCCACTTGAATTGTTGTTTACACTTTATTAATAATAGAAATATTGCTTAAATTAGAACGATGCACATTAAATTCTCTTGGAAGTAGTGGAAGCAAGGAAGACGCTGGCATGCAGGAATTAAAGGTTTAAAGATTATCCACCTATATCTATAGACCAATTAAATGTTAGAGCAAATCTGGATGAATTAGATATCATGGTAACTCACTCTTTTAATTCAAAAAGGAATTTTCGAGTGAAATCATGAAACAAAATATGAGTTAACGAATAAGAAGGTAACCAGAAGGCAGTCCTCATCTTAACTGTAACCGAATTAAAACAACTAACTTAAGGGCACATGATTTTGGGAAAAATGCATTACTTTTTGGTTGTTCGGTAAATCCAGTGGCACCACAAACAGGGTTAACCACTATTGAAAATTAGCATCGACACCAAATTAGCCAACGCACAAGCATCAACACCAAAATTAAATTCAATTCACAAGATAATGCACAAGCATCAACACCAAAATTAACGCAGTCTGAGTCCATGTGTATTCGCTCAAAGCACTCATCAAATGCCACGATGCATGAGCCCAGGGGCCCATCATTTCATTTCACTATGCATCTGAGATCTCAATAACTTTAATACACTTAGAGAAGCTAAGAACCAATATTTTAATGTTCTTCCAGAACCAGGTGCAATGGAAATGTTCCTTTACCGCAAGCATTAAACTAGATAAAAGGGGCAACGAAACAAAAACTTGCTCAGATGTTAAAAGGGAAGGTCGCTCGCCAGGGAGGGACACATCCAAGGTAACTACTGGGCGCCAAAAAGTGAAATTGATGCCACTCCCCTTACTGTCTATGGTTTTAATTACCAGGAGGCCGAGTATTCAAGTTAAAATTTAGAGCAAGACGTGCATACAAAAATCGCAGTGAAATAAATATTGTAAGCCCAATAATCAATCGCTTGACCATGACGATCATCAAGAGGAAGAACAACCATGAATACATATACAGTAAGCACAAAAATCATTCACCTAGAAGGTAAAAATACAATAAAGAAACACAACGAATCATGACCAATACACTGCTAGGTGGGTAACACAAATTTTTTGAGGAAAGGAACAAAAATATGGCTGAGAAATGGAAAATAACGCAGGTATACACCACATCAATTTCAAGAAGGTATGAAATCGTTGGGCAATGAAAAACAAAATCGGATGAGTAAAGACCACAAAAATTGTTAAGCAACAAAGAGGAAATTTCGCTATACACAATAAGGAATTGGTTGGGCAGAGAAATTATCCTTCACTTATTATCCATGCACATGAAAGCAAGGAATTTGAATCTAATTCTTTAACACCAAAGTGAAAGACATTCGTTTCGGCTACTGGCCGACTGCTCAGGCACGAACTAATAACTTAAAGGATAAGAACATAAGATAAAAACACAATTTCCTTGTATTAAAAACAATAAAAATGCATAGTAAAATAAAATAATGGCCCGAGAACCAAAACAAAGTCTTCCTCGGTAATAATACAACCCATTAATAATACCAACTAGAACCGGAAACTACAATGAAACACAATAATAAAACAAAGCTCAGAAACAAAAATTTAGTGACCCTTTTGCGATTTCACAGGGTGCACTATCGCCCAGATAAAGTTTCATATGCATAACTAAAAGAGTCTTTTTCTTTTAACAACATCTATGGAAGCGAGATTTCGACAATAAAGAAATGCATGAACAAGAAATTGAGCTATTATTTAATGCAAACTATGCACATGTGTACCGTAGCCAAATGTGAAGAATTGAAAGTGAATGTCTCATGCTCGCGCTGCGTCCAACTTCATCTTGCCAACTGAGAGACCTCACTAGTACCTCCCAACCAATGTTAGGGGTATTATTCTTCCCCCTGAGCCCCTTGACCTGCAAAGGGGCCATGCACAATATACCAGAGAATGCTAGCATCCAACTCGCCTTGCAAGGTCGAGCTACCACTCATTACCCGAGATGGGTATCCCAACTCCCACAAGAGAAAGTTTAGTCAAGATAAACTTTTAGCAACGTAACGTTATGCAAGACAGATATGATCCATACTCCTCCTCTGCCATCTTTTTTATAGAGTTTCTTAGTCATTAGTTTCTAAAACCCTCATTAGATTCTTTTTTCATTTATTTAATTAGAAAAAACATCCCCCATACACATATCACCTGATCCCCTAGTTGCACCGGAAAATCAATTTATTAATTAATTAAATATTGTTATTTTCCTCACCCACCTAAAAGTGTTCCTAAAAACGCTCCTCGATGTCCCAATATTGCCTTACAATTCTTAAATGACTTATGCCTTACTTAATTCCTAGTTGAGTTCATAAATAGAAAGACTCAAAGGCTAGATTCCTTACTAAGTTGGGCATTCCCCTTTTTCTTTAAGTTTCCCCTTTTCTTTAAGTTTCGTTTTCTTTTAAGTTTCCCCCTTTTTCCTTTTTTTAAACTAAAAATCAATTTAACAAGTGTAGATAAAAACAACCATTTACCCTTTTAATAAATTTAATCCTCCATTATAATTTTTACTTTCATAAATAAAGTTTGAATTTCTTACCCCCCTTCTTCTTACATGTTTATTTAATTTTTATTTATCCACATGTTCTACTTTGACCTAGGTTTTAATTTCACTAGACTAGGCAACAATTTTGAAAGTTGACCAGGTCCTAAGGATGCATAGTTTTCTAGGCACTAATTTTATTAACTTACTAGTTAAAATCACGACGTGCCCTTCAGGACGCACTACGTTCTCCAAGGGTGCCACTCACCTCTTTCCATTTTCTTTGTGCAACGTTCCCTTCAGGACACACTACATGCTGCAAGGGTGCCACTTGCCTCTTTCCATTTTCTTTGCGTGATGTGCCCTTCAAGACGCACTATGTGCTCTAAGGGTACCACTCGCCTCTCGACTGAATTTGGTAGACATCAAACCCCTGGAGTTAATACTCTGTCAGGTGATCTTGTTGGAGAATAAGGGACTCTAAGGAATAATAACATAGTTACCAACTTAATGAAAACTCTCCAAAGTTCTCGTTTTTTGGGGGGTCCAATTTTTTACCTCGTTTTTAAAAATGGTGCTACCGGTAGCACCCTCTCTCTGTTTTTAGATGATTTTTGATATTTTCAATTTTTCGATCCCCAATGTTTCCACATTATTTTTTTAAATGCTCATTTTCAATTTTTTCTCTCTCTCTCTCTCTCTCTCTCTCTCTCTCTCTCTCTATATATATATATATATATATATTGTTTTTATTCAACTCTGTTTTTAGCCTTTTTTTCATGCTTCTTTCAATCTTAAAAATATTTTTTACCATTTACTTTTTCGAAGTTACGATTTTTCATAGAATTTTGTCTCCTTAATTAATTTAGTGTTCTATACTTTTTAAATATAGTGAAAAACATCATTTTTAACACATTGTTTACTTTTACTTCAATAAATAAAAAAAACATTGTAGTTAAATAACACTGATTTTAAATACTTATAAAAAAAATACACATTTTATAGCCATATATCATAAAAAACCTATACATTTTGGTACATATTCCTTAAAATAACATGTCAAAATAAAGCATTTTTATGGACATAATTGAACAAAAAAGGTCTAAATTTTATAAAAAAATATCATTTTCTTTCATATTTTCATACATTTGAAGTAAAAAAATGACAACATTTAATAAAATTTTCCAATGTATATTGATTCACATACAAATAAAACGAAAAAAGAAACAATAAAAAAGATTCATCAGAAAACAAAAAGAGATACATCTTTATTCTTATTTTCAAATATGAAAGTCAAATCATTACAGTTATAACTCGTCAAAAATTTGCAAAATTGAGCATTGTCTTCAAAGCCATCTTTAAACTAATCAACAATATCATATATCCCAAATTCATCATGCTCAACAAACACATCATCTTCTTCTTCAACGTCATTTTGTGCTTCCATTGTATCATTTTGTTCTTCCATTGGTTCTTTGATATCTGCAAGTTCTTCAAAGTGATCATTTCCAATCATTCCTCCTAATGGTACTTGAGGTTCCTTTGACAATTTTTCCACCTTTGATTCAGTAAAATTTCCTTTCCTCAAGCCAACTTCTTGCATTTCATCTGGAAGAGATGGAATATAATTAATTCTTTGTTGAATAAAACTGCATTGTATTGGGTCACTTTCAATGGCTATGCAATTCCTTCCTTTCTGTAGGCAAGACGCTAATGTTGTACCTAATCACCAAATGCAAAATAAATAATGAAGTTAGATACTGTAAAAAGATAAATTAAAAATAATCTAAGATTGAAGTATGATTTCATAAATATTAGATCATAATTCTTACCTGAACCCAAGAACAAATCCAAAACCCGCAGGAGGGCTGGGGCGATGCTGAGCATCGCCAGCCTCCATGGCCAAGCCCCGGGCGCAACAGAGAACAATAGATAATTGCTAGAAAATGCTTTTCATTATGTTGTTTTTATGAGATCCAGGTAAAGCTGTAGCTAGCTGATATGTCTTTCCCCTTCCCCTGATTTCCTATTTTTCTCCGATCGGATCATTCTGCACTGATTCTAATATATAAATATAAATATACAGATTGTATTCTAAATAATTAACCTTACATGTCTTCTATAACTATTGTGATTAATGTATGCATGGAGCTTCTAATTCCTACAACACCGTTTGTTGTATAATGGGTGTCATGTATATAGCTTACTTTTGTTATTTAATTGATATCTCTCTATACAGTATTGATGATAAATTTGATACAAGAGGATTTCTCGAATTTTGACTCCTTCCTCTAAAGAGGAAGCAAGCCATCATTTTAATTACTTAAATTGATGTATTAAAACAATTAATAAAAGTAGTAAATCCATGGTTAGGCAAAGCCTCTGTCAAAAGGAAAATTAATAAACCTAGAAAAGAGGAATACTTCTAGTAATTATCTCACTGTAGTAAATGTGAGATAATTCATAACTAGCATAGTCTAAAGGAAAACACCAAATTAGTGTGCTTACTTTGTTTTCACTATAATAAATGTTAGATAATTCATAATTAGCATACCATGAAGCAAGAGAAAAGAAGGTTACGTTATTTACAAACATCATACCCTGAACCAAGATAAAGGAAACACCAAATTAGTGTGGTTACTTTGTTCATAAACACTGAGATTTTACGGGTTTCTCTCCTTGTATTATAACGAAGGTTGCCTACGAAAATGCCCATTAAGTCCTCTTTATCAAACGCCTTACACACTTCTCATTTATAAAAGTATATGGCATTGGTTGGATTCCAACAAAGTTTGACCACTAAAATGACATTTTCCTCAACTTTATATGGCGTTCGAACTTTCACAGATTCCTTACACAAAGACAGGGCAAGTCTTATGCAACCTGAAGGTTTTTTAACATACAAAGACACAAAGCAAATCCAAGCCTGAGTGATGCACATTGTGATATATGTGTTAGTATGTATGTTAACCGTAATTAGTTCTTAATTGGGTCATGTTCGTCATTGTTTAGAGAATCGTGTAAACTGGCATTATTGTTCCTCTTCGTTTAAGGGTTGTGTTAGAATTCATTACCATTAAGTAAGGCTGTGACGAGTTTCTGGAGAAAATAATTGTTGGTGTAATTGAGAATGATGAAAGACAAGAAGCATTCACTCATGGTTATGGCATCATAGGTAAACCTGTAAGTAATTTTCGAGACTGTAGATACCCTACTCTCTTCCGCTGCCACTCATTTTATAGCCACCAAAAGGTATACCACCATCTAAAATGTCAAAGAAATTAACCCAAACTGTTCTGACACGTAAGGCACGGGTAAGAGTGTTTGTAAAAATCTTTGTACTTTGAAATTAGAGCCCGGGGCTTGGCCATGGAGGCTGGCGATGCTCGACATTTCCCCAGACCCCCCGTGGCTAAGGCACGGTCCCACGGGACCATGCCTTAGCCGCGGGGGGGCTGGGGCGATGCCAGGCATCGCCAGCCTCCATGGCCAAGCCCTGGGCTCTAATTTCAAAGTACAAATACTTAATCGTTACTCATTAATTGTTAATCATTAAGGCTTAGGCAGACGACAACAGCTAAGAAACTCGAGCCATTTGTGAAAGTTGATGAGTGAAGAAAGAACATTATGCAAATTCTCGCTCCTTTGCAGTCAGTATACAAGGTGCAACTGCATTTCAAACAAATCTATTGAAACAGTTAAAAATAAAAAGTTAGTTTACTTTCTCTATGCCTAGGGTTTGAACTGAAATCAGAACGTGTGATGGAAGAAATTACCTTCCCAGCCGACACATCGTAAACGCTCATCACTCATCACGAGCTGTGTGCTACTGATGCAGAGCTTCTACTGAAACAGATCTATTGAAAACAGTAAATAAAAATGAAAAAAGTTATTTGAATTTCTCTAAGTCTAGGGTTTGAACTGAAATGAGAACGTGTTCTTACCGGAAACAATTTAAACATTTATGTGTAGCTTAATGATTTTGATATTGCGTTAAATCTCTCGGCCTCACGATTGACATGAGTGAAATTGGCCTTCTTGTCCTCTGAAAGCCAGATCAATCCAAACATTTTGTTGCATCTTTTATCCGTGACATATCTTTCATGTATTACTATTGCATTTTACGACCATTATGTTTTCCCCATAGGCTTTATGAACAAATTCATTGAATCAATCAGTCAAGTTCGATCCGGTTAGACCGCTTATAACCAAATTATCCTTACGACCAAACATAGGGGTAGATGTGGATCGAGTTTGGAATGGAGGGGACGGGGAGATGTGGATCATAGATTTGTTTCCATCGGTGGTGATGAATCTTTAGCTAGCTTTTGCTGCTAGGGCCTTTGAGAATAAGAAAATGTTTTTTAATCTCCAACCTCCCAACATTTGGGTACGACCAAAGTTGTTTTCCACTTTACCCATGGCATGAGAAAATGATTATTTATGACAAAATCATCATTTGTGTCAACCCATAAAAATCCGCCATCAAAAATGTCAAAGAAATTAACCCAAACTGTTCCAACACGTAATGCACGGGTAAGAGTGTTTGTAAACATCTTTGTACTTTGAAATTAGAGCCCGGGGCTTGGCCATGGAGGCTGGCGATGCCTGACATCACCCCAGACCCCGCGCAGGACCGTGCCTTATCCGCGGGGGGCCTGGGGCGATGTCGGGCATCACCAACCTCCATGGCCAAGCCTCGAGCTCTAATTTCAAAGTACAAAGATGTTACAAACACTGAGATTTTACGGGTTTCTCTCCTTGTATTCTAATGAAGGTTTCCTACGAAAATTCCCATTAAGTCCTCTTTATCAAACGCCTTACACACTTCTCATTTATAAAATTATATGGCATTGGTTGGATTCCAACAAAGTTTGACCACTAAAATGACATTTTCCTCAACTTTATATGGCGTTCGAAATTTCATAGATTCCTTACACAAAGACAGGGCAAGTCTTATGCAAACTGAAGGATTTTTAACATACAAAGACGCAAAGCAAATCCAATCCTGAGTGATGCACATTGTAATATATGTGTTAGTATGTATGTTAACCGTAATTAGTTCTTAATTGGGTCATGTTCGTCATCGTTTAGAGAATCGTGTAAAGTGGCATTATTGTTCCTCGTCGTTTAAGAGTTGTATTAGAATTCGTTATCGTTAAGTAAGGCTATGACGAGTTTATGGAGAAAAGAATTGTTGGTGTAATTGAGAATGATGAAATATGAGAAGCATTCGCTCACAGTTATGGAATCACTGCTAAACCTGTAAGCAATTTTCGAGACTGTAGATACCATTCTCTCTTCCAGTGCCACTCATTTTATAGCCACCGAAAGGTATACCACCATCAAAATTGTCAAATCAATTAACCCAAACTATTCTGAAACATAATGCACGAGTAAGAGTGTTTGTAAACATCTTTGTACTTTGAAATTAGAGCCTAGGGCTTGGCCATGGAGGCTGGCGATGCCCGACATCGCCCCAGCCCCACCACGGCTAAATTACGATCCCACGGGACCGTGCCTTAGCTGCGGGGGGGCTAGGGCGATGACGGGCATCGCCAACCTCCATGGCCAAGCCCCGGGCTCTAATTTCAAAGTAAAAAGATGTTTACAAACACTGAGATTTTATGGGTTTCTCTCCCTGTATTCTAATGAAGGTTGCCTACGAAAATGCCCATTAAGTCCTCTTTATCAAATGCCTTACACACTTCTCATTTATAAAAGTATATGGCATTGGTTGGATTCCAAAAAATTTTGACCACTAAAATGACATTTTCCTCAACTTTATATGGCGTTCGAACTTTCACAGATTCCTTACACAAATACAGGGCAAGTCTTATGCAACCTGAAGGTTTTTTAACATACAAAGATGCAAAGCAAATCCAATTCTGAGTGATGCACATTGTGATATATGTGTTAGTATTTATGTTAACCGTAATTAGTTCTTAATTGGTTCATCTTCATCATCGTTTAGAGAATCATGTAAATTGGCGTTATTGTTCCTCGTTGTTTAAGAGTTGTGCTAGAATTCGTTACCGTTAAGTAAGGTTGTGACGAGTTTCTGGAGAAAAGAATTGTTGGTGTAATTGATAATGATGAAAGACGAGAAGCATTCGCTCACGGTTATGGCATCACAGCTAAACCTATAAGTAATTTTTCGAGACTGTACATACCCTTCTCTCTTCCGGTGCCACTCATTTTATAGCCACTGAAAGGTATACCACCATCAAAAATGTCAAAGCAATTAACCCAAACTATTCCGACACGTAATGCACTAGTAAGAGTGTTTGTAAACATCTTTGTACTTTGAAATTAGAGCCCAGGGCTTGGCCATGGAGGCTGGCGATGCCGGGCATCGCCAGCCTCCATGGCTAAGCCCTAGGCTCTAATTTCAAAGTACAAAGATGTTTACAAACACTAAGATTTTATGGGTTTCTCTCCCTGTATTCTAATGAAGGTTGCCTACAAAAATGCCCATTAAGTCCTCTTTATCAAACGCCTTACACACTTCTCATTTATAAAAGTATATGGCATTGATTGGATTCCAACAAAGTTTGACCACTAAAATGACATTTTCCTCAACTTTATATGGCGTTCAACCTTTCGCAATTATCTAATGTTCTCTGTTGAGCCCGAGGCTTGGCCATGGAGGCTGGCGATGTCGGGCATTGCCAGCCTCCATGGCCAAGCCTCAGGCTCTAATTTCAAAGTACAAAGATGTTTACAAACACTGAGATTTTACGGGTTTCTCTCCCTGTATTCTAATGAAGGTTGCCTATGAAAATGCCGATTAAGTCCTCTTTATCAAATGCCTTACACACTTCTCGTTTATAAAAGTATATGGAATTGGTTGGATTCCAACAAAGTTTGACCACTAAAATGACATTTTCCTCAACTTTATATGGTGTTCGACCTTTCACAGATTCCTTACACAAAGACAAGGCAAGTCTTATGCAACCTGTAGATTTTTTAACATATAAAGACGCAAAGAAAATCCAAGGCTGAGTAATTCACATTGTGATATATGTGTTAGTATGTATGTTAACCGTAATTAGTTCTTAATTAGGTCATGTTCAACATCATTTAGAGAATCGTGTAAAATGGCATTATTGTTCCTCGTCGTTTAAGAGTTGTGTTAGAATTCGTTACCGTTAAGTAAGGCTGTGACAAGTTTCTGGAGAAAAGAATTGTTGGTGTAATTGAGAATGATGAAAGATGAGAAGCATTCACTCATGGTTATGGCATCACAGCTAAACCTATAAGTAATTTTTGAGACTGTAGATACCCGTCTCTCTTCTGGTGCCACTCATTTTATAGCCACCGAAAGGTATAACGCCATAAAAAATGTCAAAGCAATTAACCCAAACTGTTCTGACACGTAATGCATGAGTAAGAGTGTTTGTAAACATATTTGTACTTTGAAATTAGAGCCCGGGGCTTGGCCATGGAGGCTGACGATGCCCGACATCACCAGCCAAGTCCCGGGCGCAACACAGAACAATAGATAATTGCATGACCATGACTCGCAGCTAAGGAGCGGTCCCATTTAAAGTATATTACAACATTTTCATGGCATTTCCATGGCCAAATCCCGGGCGCAACACAGAACAATAGATAATTGCATGACCATGACTCACAGCTAAGGAGCGGTCCCATTTAAAGTATATTACAACATTTTCATGGCATTTCCATGGCCAAGTCCCGGGCGCAACACAGAACAATAGATAATTGCATGACCATGACTTGCAGCTAAGGAGCGGTCCCATTTAAAGTATATTACAACATTTTCATGGCATTATGTATTACCTTGTCCTTTGCATGATGATAAAATTTATAAAGTAAACATTTAAGGGTTGTTTTTATGATTTTGTTTACAGTAATGATGAGTTCTTTTACCACATTATAAAAATGTGTCATTTTAATACCCCAATTTTAGAATGGGTGCTACTGGTAGCAGTGCTTTTCAATTTGATGGTTGATTTTGAGGTTTTGGTTTTAATGGTACCAAGTGATAAAAATACGATTTCAAATGATCTCAAAATTTAACGTTTTGAAAAGAAAAAAAAAATAAAAAAACATTTGTTTTGTTTTTAGGTGTTAATTTTAAGGTTTTTCTGAGCTACTATCTAATTTTTGAAGGCAATGTTTGAAAAATGTTGTAATTTTAACCCCGTTTAAAAAAATGGTGCTACCGGTAGCACCACTTTTTGATTTGGGAGTTGATTTTGATGTTTTTAATGCAAAAATGTGGTTTTTTTGGGCCAGAGTTCTCGTTTTGAGGTCACAGTTCTCATTAAGTCGGTAACTATGTTTAATGACCCATGCATTATTACGTGCCCCTTAGAATCATCCTAAGCGACTGTCACAATTTTCCCTCACAACATCGTGGGGATTCTCAAACTAGGTAATTGTTAACCTATAGTTCGAGCCATGATGGGAGTGCTAGTAGGTTGTGGAGGGGTTGATGCCACACCTCTCACTGAATGTCCTTGGTTTTCATGTGTGACCCCTTTACTTTACATGTGAGCCTGGTTGAAAAGTTATCGTCATCTTGCATCCATCAATAAATCATGTCAGCAACAATAATCAACATCATAATATCTAATCATTTGTATATATGTCACATCAACAACATTGAAACCCTAATAGTCCACACTCTGAATCGATCTAGAATCTAAGGGGTTTCATCGATGCCTCGACTTCCTCAATGTCCAAAGTCCTACACACTCAGGAGAACCCAGTCAATAGCACATGTCTATGTAAATACAACAAAATAATAATCATCAAATCCACAATATCTCATAATCATAATCAAAACAACCAATAGTATAATGACCCGGATCACTTGCATGAAAGTGTCCTCAAAGAACAAGTCCGCTCAGTGCACGCAAGAGAGAGATGTTACACACCCTCATATGAGGGTGGGGGTGTGGGGAAATATTAGAGAAAACATAATACATATGAGGGTGAGAGTGGGGGTGGGGGTCTGGGGAAATATTAGAGAAAACATAATACATATGAGGGTGGGAGGGGGGATATTAGAGAAAATTTAATACATATGAGGGTGAGGGTGGGGATGGGGGGAAATATTAGAGAAAACAATATGAGGGTGAGGGTGGGGATGGGGGGAAATATTAGAGAAAACATAATATGTTTTCTCTAATATTTCCCCCCATCCCCACCCTCACCCTCATATGTATTAAATTTTCTCTAGTATTTCCCCGCACCCCCACCCTCTATGAGGTTGGGGGTGCGGGGAAATATTAGAGAAAACATAATACATATGGGGGTGGGGGGGAAATATTAGAGAAAGCATATTATGTTTTCTCTAATATTTCCCTCCACCCCCATCCCCACCCTCACCCTCATATGTATTATGTTTTCTCTAATATTTCACACCACCCCCACCCTCATATGAGGGTGGGGGTGGGGAGAAAAGGGTGGGGATGGGGAAAAATATTAGATAAAACATAATACATATGAGGGTACGGGTAGGGGGAAATATTAGAGAAAACATAATATTTTTTCTCGAATATTGCCTCCCAACCATATTTGGGTGGGGGTGTGGGGCAATATTAGAGAAAACATAATACATATGAGGGTGAGGGTGGGGGTGGGGGAAAATATTAGAGAAAAATATGTATTATGTTTTCTCTAATATTGCCCCAGAACCCCACCCTCATATGAGGGTGGGAGTGGGGGGAAATATTAGAGAAAACATATTATGTTTTCTCTAATATGAGGGTGGGAGTGGGGGGGAATATTAGAGAAAACATATTATGTTTTCTCTAATATTTCCCCGCACCCTCCCCCTGCACCCCACCCCGTGGAAAAGGCACAATCCCATTATCATTTCCCTGTGATTTTTTCTTTTATTGAGTGGAATGGTTTCCACGTAAATCACTATGTTAAATTGTGTGATTGTTGTTCTTGGTTTATTGCTTGTTTATGCTTTCACTACCCAACAAGTAGTATCAAGCAGGTTAATCGAGCAGAGAAGATTTGTGTAATTTCAAGAGAGCTGTTGGACAAGATATAGTGTGTAAGAACAAATTCCTATAGAATCAAAGTGTGGAAACTTGGAAGAGAGATACTGCGGTATCATCGCACCATCAACTGGACAAGAGGTGCGATAATGCTTTTTTCTTCACACCCTGTGTTGGTGATCATTGTTGATCACTCCTTGTGAAGGGATAAACATCATTTAATTTGAAGTTTTGAATACACATAACACAAGGTATATGCATTGATATATAACCAGTGTTTGGAAAGTCAAGGTATGAAAATGGACTTTGTATGCATGGAGCCCAAGTTATAAAAATTTATGAAAACAATTTTTTTTGGATACATTATTAAAGGAACGAATGAGTGGATATTATCATATTTGTTTAAAAGGTGAACCTCTTTGGTTAGTAAAAAGGTTTTAAGATAAATATATATTTTAAATATATATTCTTAATATTTTTAGGATCAAACTTTTTGGTGTTCATCCTTGAATCTATATCATTATTCCTCTATTACTTTTTTTAAGTTGAGTTTGATTTGGGCATTTGCATTTATGCTAATGGAAAAAGCGTAGAGTTCAAAGTTTGAGGTACATAAATTCAACAGAAAGAACAAAATTGAGTTATGGAACCTCAAGATGCAATATTTTCTCCTACAATGAGGCAAAAATAAGAGCGGTGATGGTTGAGTCACCGTGAAAGAAAAAATATATATATTTATCTTGGAGTTGTAAAATTTATTGATTACATGTAAATGGACATACATCTATAAGACATGGATAGGCATGCGTACCTGGGTTTATTGTGTCACCTATTAAAATTCTAGACATAGATTTAGGTAGATTGAATATGTAGGGGGGATGTATGTTGGGTTAACCTTGACTCGGTGAAAGAGTTAATGAGTTAAATCTATTTTTTAGGTCAAAGCACATGGTTTTTTGGGTGCATGTTTTTTGTGTATCCCGTGGTATTGTTTCCATGGATTGCATGTAATGAAGCCTATAAAATGTTTGGTGAAATCCATTGTAAATGGACTTGGAGGTAAGCGATGAAGGTTTACTTGGCCAGATTTGGTTAAGGGAATGCTCGTGTTAAGTTGGAGCACTCACTATTAAATTTGGGTCATTATGCGATGACCATTTTGATTCTCTTGCGATGTTATATCATGGAGATTGCGATGAACCTTGGGCCTCCCAAACGTTGCTTCGCATGTCGCGGAAAGTGCAACGAACCTGGAAAAACGTCGCAAGAGAAATGACCCAAGGAAGTCGTCACAAGCGATATGACCAATGGTGGTCGTCACAATAAAGACGACCAATAGTGGTCGTCACAATAAAGACGACCAATAGTGGTCGTCGTAAGAACAAAAACCTAGGTAGATCGTCGCAAGAGCGACGAACTAGGGATATTGTCGCAAGAGCGACGAGCTCCCTAGTTCATCGTTCTTAAGACAAATAGTATATATAGTTGTGAAGAACTATCTATACTATCGACGATCCTCTTCATCACAAGAGGTTCGTTGATAGTATAGAAAGTTTGTCGCAACTATCTATACTATTCGTCTCTCTTGCGATAGAGAGTCGATAGTTCATCGCAACTATCTATACTATTTGTCTCTCTTGCGACGAAGAGTCGATGGTTCAATGTAACTTTTCGTCTCTCTTGCAATGAAGAGACGATCTTATTCATCGCAAGAGAGACGAAATATATATATATATTTAAAAATAATAATAATAAAGGAGATAGCTTGTGCCCTTTCTAAAGGACCAAATAAAAATACTAATGTTCAACCACCTAGATAACCAATTGATGCAAAAAAAATCCGCATAAACCATTAGCACCATCAATGAGGTGTGTGGATGTTGGTATGGACATTCTTTGAAAATAATCCATATGATCATGAAATTTGTGCAACTCCTGGAGGAATTATGGGTTGAATTCATTTTGCATAGATAGGATAACATTGGATCTATTCCAACATAGCATATCCAAAAATGGGAAATGACTTCTATACATATATCCATTGAAGTTTTATATAAATGAAGCAAGATCGTGAATAAACTAAATAAGCAACCCCATACATCATAGTAGAAAATTTTAAAATTGAACAAGTGAGCAATAAGAATAAAGTCTTGTGAGAGGGCTCCATCTACTGCCATTGAAAAAGTGTTTGATTCATGCAAGAGTGTGTGATTATTCAATTTTATGCTTTTATAGTTTGATTCCATAACATTGAATATGAAAACCACTATGGAATAAGTAGCACTAAAGCGTAATGAAGGTCAAAGAACAATATCTCTACATGATAGCAAGGAAACATAATTGAAACAAGGATATCAGGTTTTTGAAATATTTGGAGAAGGCACAAATGTCAATCCATTGAAAATTGTTTATTTAAGAAGCAAGTTGAGGGTATCAAACACAATTACAATAGTCTATTCAAATTTTATATTACTTTTATTTTCTTCTTGCTATTACATTTTTTTTTGACAATGTTCTTTTCCACTTGTTTGAAATTGTGTTTTTATTTATTTATTTATTCATGGGTATATTAATTGAGGTTTCAGATATAAAACGAATGAATGGATTGATGACAGATCTTCAATTTTTTTCTCACAAGACTTTGCACATACCACTCCCAGGAAGACACCCACCTTTAACTACTTTGTCAAATAACCCCCAAACTCCCAGGTTAGAGGCTTAACATTACATAGATATATGTACATGCAGACCACACTTCTATGTGGTTGATATGCTCCAGGAGCATGTTCCTGTATATGTCCAATTCACTATGGGATTAAAAATATCAATCGCTAGTTTTGCAATTTCAGATGATTGATTTTCATTATCATCTAATATAAGGATCTGATATATGGTTCTCCCTTTTCTAAGTCCTTTACCTATATAGTTGCTTCCTCGTTAGTGGGAGCCTATAGAAGTTGAACAGAATATCATATTTTTTCCTCAAATATGTACAATGGGGTTAAACGACTGCCTTGGTTCAAATGGTCGATTCTCTAAACAAATTTCAATTAAAGAGGCAGACATACCGCTTGTGTCTCTAGGATGATATCCATGGAGCCACAAATTGATGCAAAATACATTAATTGTATGTCAAGGCCAATAGAACCAATAGAACCAAGGAGTATTGAATCAATTTATACCAAGACTAAGAGAAGCTAAAATTATCAGACTATTTGAGTAATACTTCTCAAACAAAAAATTGAAAATTTGGCTAAGATTAGCAATTAAAAGTAGTAAAAATTTGAAGTTGTTCTATCCCTTCTCTATACAATATTACTTACAATCTCTTGTCACTATCTTCTCTTGAAATGGGATTCGAATTGGAAAAACATTCATTGTTCTCAAGAACAATGCAACTATCCTTGCACTTATTAGACAATCAACGTAACTCTCTTTTTAACGGTTTTTTGATTTCTAAATTGATTCATACTCTAGATGATTGTGTTGATATTATGGTAGCTGCGGGAGGTATTAACCTCCACGTGTAACCTTGAAAAGACTAGAATATTTTGGGAAGCTAGAGAAGCTACGAGAAATAAAACCCTTTCAAAAACCCCTTCAAAGTCATCAATCACATAGAATTCCCAAATAACCACTTTCAATCTCAAAAGGAAGATTGCCACAATATGTTTTTGGAGATGAAATGTAAACACACACTTAACATGGAAAAGATCAAGTTAACCTTAAAAATGCAACATATTACAAGAATACAACATATTTACAAGAAAAAAACAATGAAGTGAACAATGAATAAGATCATTCATTTCCCTCTAATAAGAATTTTGGAGAACACAGACACTAAACGTCCCCTTAATAATGCAAACACATCGTCAGTATCCAAATATTTACTACAATAAAACAAATAAAAAGTGTTCCCCTTGCTGTAAAATCTTAAAAAACAAAGAGTTGTCGATTATTGTAAAAGCATTGCAAAAAGTGTTTGCCTTGGTGTAAAGGCTTTGAAAAAGCAATGTTTTCGATTAATGTAAAAGCATTTGAAAAAAAAAATCCCTTAATTCATGGAATTGAACGGGGCCTCTCCAATGAGAGTCGAGTATAAATTAACTACAAGGAAGCAACTTACCAATTAAACATAACCGAAAGTAATTTTAAAGACATTTAAATTCAATTTTAAAAAGTTTATGGACATTGCAATTTGTTTGCATCTACAATTAAATGAATGGCCCGTATTTGTTCAAGGAAGCGCAACCTAGATATTGGGCTTATGTGTATCATTGAAATCCAAGAAGTGTCTATCTACAACTTCAAGAAACATCATAGTTGGTCATGCTAGGTGAAATTATGGTTTGACATATGACATGGCCAAGATCAAGATTACACCAACAAACCAAAATCATGTTCGGATCTTGTAGAGAACAAAAGACATTGCGGAAAGTTCATAAGGTGTTATTATGACATCACTCCATTTATGGATGAACTTCACTAAAAGTATGTTGAGTTTTTATTTTCAAACAATCCCCAATAATATTTTGATTTTTCGAAGAAGAAACTAGTCAAAGCTCTTAATCCAATAATTCACGATTGGAACATGTAGTATAGTGTGCAAGTTGATGCCACAAATATTGTTGTTTATGCCATCTTACCTCAACTCGGGGAGGGAAATATTGACCATCCATGTTATTATGTAAATAAAAATTTGAATAAGGTAGCAATGAACTATTTGATGATAGAGAGAGAAGACCTTGGAATGGCATTCTCTCTATATCATTTCTAACATTAAACTTGTCATGAAACTCTTTTATTATCTATATTGATCAATTTACACTAATTTATATTGTGAACAAGCTAGTGCATCATGATCAAATTTGTGTATGACTCTTACTCTTCCAAGAATTTAACTTTCAAAATGTAGAAAAGACAAGTAAGTCTCACATCAAGTTTGACTGCTTGTTGAGAGTCGACTCAAGAGAAGAACCAATGGTATAGATGAGGACATTCCAGATGCACATCTATTCAAATTCAATGATCAAGATAGAGAGAAGTCCACTAATATAGTAAGAACCAATAAAAGTGGTAGTGATAACAAAGAGATGGGAATTGTGATGATGATAGAAAGAGGCAAAAAAACAACATCGTTTGTCATAGAAAATTGAGCCCAAAACTAGAATGGAGGTCATTAAAAACTTATAGATATATGAACTAGGATGGGTTGCATAAAGGAAGAGATATAAAACCTGGGGTAAAATGAAGTTGTAGAAAAGTGAAAAGGAGAAATGGATAGGAAAAGTAATAAACATTTCAAAAGTCAACGTCTGCAGGATTTTAAACATGGCCCAACAAGCTATCAATTTCCTGTCGATACTGGGAACTTGATAGAGAAAAAATTGAAGGAGAAGATGGAAATTTGATAGAGGAGGAAACTCAACAAAAGTTGACATGACCAATTGACAAATAATTTACCACATATAATTTAATGAGATAAGAGGTTAAATAAGATAATTAAAGGAAGTATAAATATTAATGAAAGTAGCCATTCAAGTAATAAATGAGGCAAAAATCAATAAAACACATCTAGTTAAGAAGAAATCCACAAAAGTTTCCAAAAACTCACTATGTCCCCAAGAAGCCCCAAATGACCGAGATAGAGAGAATTCCATTAATATATTATGAACCAATAAAAGTGGTAGTGATAATGAAGAGATGGGAATTGTAATGATGAGAGAAAGAGGCAAAACAATAGCACCATTTGTCATAGAAAATTGAGCCCAAAATTAGAATGAAGGTCATTAAAAAATTATAGATAGATGAACTAGGATGGGTTGCATAAAGGAAGAGATATAAAACCTAGGGTAAAATCAAGTTGTGTAAAAGTGAAAAGGAGAAATGGATAGGCAACGTAATAAAAATTTCAAAAGTCAACGTTTGTAGGATTTTAAACATGGCCCAATTGATGTAATTTTATTGTTTGAAAGAGGAGTCAACAAAGTTTAATCCCTTTTATTTTAATGGTATCCATATTTTGTATTGATCAAATGAGGAATTACCCTGTAATTGATTCCATTAGACACAAACTCAATCATAAGGCCAACTAAGGAGGAAAAACAACACATGCTAATTAATCTAGGTGTCAAGCATGAAAACAAACCTTCTCACAAAGAAGTGCTAGTTGGTGATGGAATCCAACATCGCAGGATCGATGCCTGAAGGGGATGAGTTTCAGCGAGTGATAAATTTACGTTGACAACCTATTTAACGAACTAATTCCCTGGTGCAAGTTACCTCACCGAGCAGTGGGCAACCCTCCAAGGAGTCTGAGTGAGTCTAGTCAACATCAATCCTAGGTACAACACCACCTTCCCTATGTTGTCACCTTTGGTAGGAAGTATAAACTATTATGGCCTCTATGGTACCACCTACTATACCAAATCAAAGGGGGGAAAATTGACATTCAACACCAAGACCAAAAAACCAAGGTTGATTACTCTGTTGGCCCCAATGTGACCTCGTGTTTGACCCTTGTGTTAGAAGGGCTTCCCAAAGTTAGTGATATAGAAACTAGATTTCACTCCCTAACTGACAAAGATTTATGTTTGTTTAGCATATTTGGAAAGTTATTCTCACAATCCTATTCCAAATCTCTACACCTAAGCTAAGATGGGTTTGAAGAGCCCTAGAAAATTTATTAGATAAATTTTAATTAGCACTTGATTTTAGGTTGTTGCTACTCAAAGGAGTGGTCTGGAAACTGATGGAATTTTGACTCGACTCTTTAAACCATGCAAGAGGAAAATGAAACCCAGGTATTTCAACTTCAATGAAAACTATCTATGGGAAGGAGCAAGAGGTTTTAAGAAAAGAAATAATTTCTTGATAGATTACTATGTGTGCATTGCTAATGACAAAAAGTATGATCTAATTATCCAGATAAATGGAAGCAAAATGACCTAAATTTTAAAAATACCATGCAAATGTCATAGTTCACTTATTACACCTATACAACATTGAAAAGAACAATGTAATAAAGAAAAAATAATACAAATCCTTGTTTCATAAAAGGAATGTCACATAAGGATTTCAAATTTTTATGTTCTGTGGAAATTCTTAACCTTTCCAAGACATAAGAGGTGTAAACATGGTGATCTTAGTACCCAAGAAATATATGTTCCTACAAAACAAAGGTTAACAAATTTCCTTAAGTAGGGAAGGGATAGTGACAACAATTATCATGAGAGCACAACATTCAAGTAAGTGTGAAAGAGAAGAACCTCTATTTGACCTATATTATCTCATTTAACCACCCTTGTGACAAATTGGGTTCCTTTACATCATATTTGACCTTGATTTGTTTTTTGAAAAATACTTATTATATTATACAAAAACATACATATACATATACAAAAAAAGGCTCATTTACCTTATTATAGCCAAAGCTACAATAAGGTTGGAATGAGCCCTAATAGAGTAATATTGAGTATCTTAGCCCTAACTTTGTCAGAGAACTCATTAATAGTTGATTTTTTAAAGGACTCTACAAACCCTAAAAAACCTTTGAAAAGAGAATATAATATTGTGTCCCAAACGCAATGCCAAATACTGCAATAATGGCTCAAAACAAGAGATCCACATTCACCAAGTAAAACAACATGCCAATCAATGACTCCTTGGAGTAGTGAGATAAAGTTATCATGGACAATCTTCCAACAACTCTTGGCAAATGGGTGCTCCCAACAAATGTGTTTAAATGTCTTTAGTCTCGTACATTGTGGGCATTTATCATCCATTATACCAGTCTTGGCCAATCTACACTTTGTAGGAAAGACTTGATACAACACCATCCATACAAAAACAAGTTTATAAGATATCATGTATGACCACACACTATTGAACATGGTGATCCACCGAAATTCACTATCCAAGCTTCCCCATCTTCTATTCGAAATCAGGGCTATGGGTATACTAAAATAATATATTAAACCCTAATTCCACCCACCTAGTCAACATGGGATCCTATAGAGACTCGATATTATGATATTAGGATTTTCTAGTATAAAAAATCACAATTCATGCTTGTATCATTGCAATACATGACAAACCAGCGACGTCATCATAACAATTGGATAAGATCTCAATGATGTTAATGCAACAACACATATCTTGTAATGGATTTCTCATATTTCATTTCATATATTTCTCATATATGTGCAGGAAATATGTTGAAGAGTAGGTTCTCAAATATAATGACTTGTTGCCAAATTCATATTATTTGTCAAGAATGATCATGCAAGTTAAGAATGGTGGAAACCTCTAAACTGATTGAGGTAAAACATCCTTGCAAGGGATTAAATAATCTGAATAGATGAATTTAAATATCCTTTTTAGCAGAGTACCATTTGGTCCTTGCTCAGGATGGTTGAATGGAAACGATTCTAGCTTAAATAGGTTCCTTGTGTAACCTATGGATCCTAAGAATCTGTATTAGCAATCATGCACATAATCCTGTGTTAATCCTTATGGAAACAATGGAAGGAATGTCCCTAAAAAGTGTCATGAATCATGGACTTAACATACATTTAGATTCCATGAACTAGTATGGACTCCTCCCATGGAAGTAATGTGTCGTGTTATCTTGGTGTCTTGACAAAAAATTCAAGTATTTGTTCTCCGTGGAAAATTTGTGTCTCACATTATAGGTGAATTCTGTGTAAGCCGTGAATTGGGCATTAGTTTATTTTGTACACATGTTTAAAAAGGAATGAACTAAAAATGATCAGTGTTTCTTCAGTTCATATTATGATTTTATGAATAACCCCTAAACATTCATCACACTTCACTCGGGGAAAAACGAGAGAAGATGTTTACTTCTAAATTGCATGGTGGTACTCGTGATTTTGATTTATCCTTTACTTTCAAAAATTTCACTAATACAACAAATGAAAAAACAATATATTCAAAAACTTGCAAGCAAGACACTGGTAGGGGCGATCTATGCAGTAGAAGTGGGGCAGGTTCCAAACCCATCTTATCCATGAGTTTTTTTACTACATTTGCAATGGCCAATTGTCTCATATTGGAACCCTGTAATTTCGAGAGTGAAATAGGTAATGGGGAACTTGGGGCATGACCTGCATCTTTTCTTTTCTTTCTTAAATAGAAATCAAAGTCGTTTCCATAAACCTCATAGTTAGAAAACCTTCCAGGCATTAGATTTGAGTTAATTCCTACTTAGTTTTTAGTCAGGCATTATTACCATGAAATCAAGGGAGGTATTGGGAAATTCAACAACCCACCATTCTCTTCACCCTATTTTGGCCTCAAGCTCTCTCTCCTGGTTCCCTCCACGAGCTATGTCTCCTTCCTAACCCTGCCCTCGATCTCTCTCTCTCTCTCGGACGGTGCCCTCCGCGAGCTTTCTCTCCTTTGTAACCATGCTCGTGATCATCTCTCTTGCCTAGTGCCCTTCCTAATTCTATGTCTCCATCTTCCTTCGTTGGCATTCCCTAGTCTCCTCGACTACTATGGCTTCTCGATGTTGGATTCTACTAGTTTGCTATGTCTCATGAATGGGTGCAAGCACAAGTTCAATATTGAAATTTTGTTTTAGTTCTTTTGTTTTGTTTTGTTTTTTTTTGTTTTATTGTTTTATTATATTAATAATATATATATATATTAGTTTTCTTGAGTAGTGGTTTGAGCTTGAGGATGTTGAACTCCCAACTTCCTGTTTAGGGACAATAATTCAATTGATTAAAGCTTCAACCACCCTATGATATATTTGGTACTTCAAATTCTCAACTAGAATTACATAAAGTAAGAATAAACAAGTGATGTTGAAAAATAGATTAAAATGTCCCCACTTCATTGTATTTGCATATGTTGATGGATATGCACGGTACTTCAAGGCCAAGGAAAAGGGGTCTAAATACTAAATCCTTACTCATTTCCAAAATAAAGGGCTAGTTGACCCTATCATATTATAAGGATACCTCAAATTCTATTTTGGTGAACAATGTGTCATATCTTGAGCATCTAATATCCCAATGTGTTACTTCAAATATCACGATTATATCATCTAGAATAAATTTCCCCATGGTGAAGCTTATATGTTCTAGACAAACTCTTTTGGAGTGGATGTGATTGCCTCACATGGATAAGTCTTTGGCTAGAATCATTGTCGAGGGTGATTGATCTCCAACTAATTATATTTTTAGGTTTCCTAGGATTGGGGATGAAATATATGATTCCATTTTTTTATGAGGTCCCCTCAAGATTCCTTCATAGTTTCTTCTTCTAAAGGAGATCTAGCTAAACAAATTCCCAAGTTGTGTTATAATATTCACATAATTTTTTTGTCTAATATAGATGACCTATCCTTAGACATATTTGACAAGGAAACTACCAACTCTTCCAAAGTCAACAACTTATCATGCATCCTTGTCTAAGATTTAGGGAGTTTGTGAAAGACCATGCTTGAGCAAGTTTGCATGAACACTTCTCATTCTTATATGATCCCTTGATTAAAAAACCATTTGGTAGTGGGATACAAATTACCCATAAATACCCTCCTAATTAGTTATCCTTTCATTAAGGGATTTGATATTATATATATTCTATGTAGATTCCTTATAAGCTAATGCTTTAAAGAAGTCTTACTCACAATTAATCTCCCTAGGAAATTTTAATTTCATCAAATTTGAAAGGGTGTAGGGTGTCAAAGATTAGTGGAACTAACTTGAAGTTTCAAGTGTTAGATATTAGTGGCACTAACTTGAATTTTTGGGTGACAAATATTAGTGGCACTAACTTGAAGTTCCTAGCTAAATGTTTGAACCAAAATAGTTGGTTGATTATTTAAAGTTTCTCAACTTATTTATGCCATTTACGTTGGGATATTGAGGTTATTGATCGCCCATATCACCTTAAAGAATGTGTGGTACAATAAATGGACCCTTTCCACTATTAAGTATATATGTCCTCCCATATTATAGGTCTTGGAATATGGATCCAAACACTCATAATACAATTTAGGAAAGTTTTCTTCAAATATGATACATTCATGATATAATTAGCTTTAAGAATACATAGTTTAGCTTCACTCTAGGAAATGGAGAAGTAAATAGATTGATGGTCAAAGAGTGTGGCCTTCAGTAGAAGTTGGATTAGTTGATCTCCTCCATATTTAAAAAAGAATGTATTACTTTCATACAATATGGCCTAGACAATCCCTATAAGAACTTTTTCACTGCACTTATGAAAGTTGGGACTTGTAAACCATAGCTTAAGTGACTCATTTCCTCTAAATTTATTGGAATGATACAACCCTAATCTAGAATTAAGGGAATTCTAAGCTATTTTCTCTCCATGAGAGACTTCCTAGAAACATGTTTTTTTATAATCATGGGCATCCACCATGTTGAAATCTCCATGATATAATCCAATGGGATTTATGGAGTTTATAAACCATAAATGTGTTGATCTCTTTAGCTTCATTTTACATATATATGTTAGTTGAGACCATCCTGTGGATATCAAAATTCAACATAATCAATTTTCCCATTTTTCATTCATTCAATTGAAATAATGTTTTCATTGTTGTTAGGATTTTTTTCACTTAGTTTTTCCCCGTATTGCCTCTTGACTTCCTATATTTTGGTTCCATGTATTTAATAATGTTTTTTCATTGATAAGAGGATTGTTTTCCTTGTCCCCCCTATTTATACCTGAAATTTAGACTCATTAGATGTACTGAATTTGAAGGAAACAAATGGGGGAGGAAACAGGGTTGTTGAAAAACTAAAAATAATGTTACAATCTTTATCTTTGAAACAACAATAAGTTCACTTCCATTCTATTTTTCCTTAATTTTTATATTATTTTGTGGAGGTTTTTTTATGTATTTAATATTTTATACTAATTCATAAACATAATTGATATGTACATAGATACAAGTCTACATCATGACATGCTCTTCATAGTTGTTATTGTAACCAGATGATTACTCGCAATAGCATTTTATACAACAATGCTTTTCTACATTAGAACCCCCTCAATGGAAACCCACACATAATCCTTAATGTGTCACGAATCATTTTTGAACAAATCATCTTCATTGCATTATTAAAATATTAGCGCATGCATAACTTTGTGCTAAATCATAACCAAATTCCTTAGATGATCCAGATTATTTTCAGCATGAAATGAGAGTAGAGATATAATAAAGAAATGCACAGAGATACCACGGATATCCAATAATATAATAGAAATGTATCAAATATGAAACCATAAACATGGATATACATTAATACATGATTTCTATTAATGAAAGAAATGTACAGAGACTGTAAAAATACAGAGTGAAAGACTCTCTAGAATGGTGGCGGCTTATCTTAGGGAAGAGATGTGATGTTGAGCTCATTCGCAAGAAGATGATTAAAATGAGGATCTGAAGCCATTTTTACTATAAGAAGGAATGCCAAAATCCCTAGACATCCAAAAACCTAACCCTAGGAGATGAAGCGCCAAAAGTCATGTGGGCCTCGTTTGGGTAAGTTAGTACATCAACTTCCTCGGGTCGTAACTTTTTCATACGATCTCCATTTTAGGCATATGATAGCCCATTGGAAAGGTATCATCAAAGATATTCATTTTAGGTACAATATCAAAGAAAATTCCATATTTTAAATCTGTTTTCCCCAAAAAAACATCATTTAGGGCCTCAAAATGGCCCCGAAATTTAAAAACTACTAAAAATAGTAAATTACTAAAATTGCCAGAAAATTGTTTTGAGCTAGTTGGAAAAGGAGGGTGGCCACCGATATCCACCTGTATCAATCCTCCCTCCTTAGGAAGAAATGTTCTCCATTGTGTTGAGTGCCCGGGGGAGTGGAAAAAACGTTTGTTGAATCTGAATCTTGGTGAGTTTCTTGCCTTGCTAGAGACGTCATGCTGCTTAGTTTGTGGAAGTTTTTCATGGACCTATTGAGGCTGAGGTTGTTCAACAAGTCAAGCTACATGAGAGGATGGTGTGTAGAAGGAATATTTACGCTTTGTTGTAACCTTGTCGACCTGCTTCTGTTGGATAGAAGGTGCTTGGGGTGAGGTTGTAGTGGTTGCAGTGTCCTTATGTTCCCCTTTTGAACAGATTGTGAAGAAGCAAAATTTTGCAGTATGAGATACTACCTTGTGACACTTTTTAGGTGGAACAATAGTCGGATCTACCTCTGGTATTCTGTAGATATGACACCCTAGAGAAACAATGACACCACGGGGTTGAGACTCATAAACAACATGGCATCTCCACATATATGGTTGGCCCAAGAGAACATCAAAGACATCCAGTGGGGAAACATCACATAATACCTCATCCTTGAAGGGATGGATGCCATATGAAAATTGACACTACTGGATGACATGAAGATCTTGTCCTTGGTGAAGCCACCTGATGTTGTATGGCTGAGGGTATTGTGTTGTCGACAATCCCAATTGTTTGATGACCTTGACTGAGATGAGGTTCTTCTGGCTTCCGCTATCAACAATAAAATGCATCGGGGTCCCCTTCACCCACATTTGTGAATGAAACAGACACTCCCCCTCTTTAGGATCTGTTGGTTCTTCTGGTTGAATTGTTGCATTCACGACAATAGCAGTGGGGTCTGCGTCGATGATCTGTCTTTTACCATTATTTTCAAAATCAGATTATGAATCAGGGTTCGGCTCCTTGTCTTTGATCTCAGCCACCAATGATTGTTTTGAGTGATATTCATCGGTGTTGTGCTAGGGTATTTTGTGGAAATCACACCATTTTCCAGTGTCCTTCTTTGTCTTCCCATGACCCTTCTTTTCCTATGGCTTGGACTAGTTTTCGAGAGACTGTTTGTTAGGGTCATATTTTTCATACTTTGGTTGTTGTGGATTTGCAGACCCAAACTCCTGTTTGTTTTGATGCTTAAATTTCTTCTCGATTTTAATAGTATATTGATAAGCAACATCGAGTGATGAGATGTCCAGAAAATCCGTTTTAGTTTTGATATATTTGTGTAGATCCCCACGGTATTTCAGAACCAAATGTCATTCAGACTCAAGAGTCTTTGATACCCAACTTGGTGCACAAAGTATGGAAGGTATTGGTGAACTCCATAACTTCTTGGACCCTCTCTTACCACAGTGTGGTCCATCTCATGTATTGGTCCTCATAGTTGCCAACAGGGTAATATTGTTCCTTTACCACATCCACAAAAAAATCCCAAGTGGGATCGACCCCATATATTCCAGAATCCTCTGTGGAAATATACTCCCAGTAAGTTTCCCACCAATGTTTAACATGGGGGAGAGCCTTAAGGAGTGTGAAGATAATATTTTCTCTGTCGGAAAAATTGTGAACAGAGAAATAACCTTCTAACATATTTAACCATTTATCTAGGGCATCTGCATCTATCTGACCTTCAAATATAGGAATATCAAAATTGACCTATACCTTAAAAGGAGAGGTTCCTCCAAAGTGGTCGCTTGATGAAGATGCGCCTGATGCTATTGGGAGGCATTGAAGGATGTGGGAAAAATTCTCCATCATTTCGTCCCTCTCTCGCGTGAGAGATTTCTCAAGCAACAAATTGATAGGATCGTTTGCTCCGTCTTTTTTCTTTTCTTTCGCCATGGAGGGTTTCTTGGGCATGCGAGAGAGATTTTATTCAAGGGAGACAATCTCGAGACCCAACTTGATATACTTGGACCTCGTCAGGGACATGCACTAAAAAAAATGATCAAGAGCAGCCTGCTCTAATACCACTGATCTGGATTATTTTCGGCACGAAATGAGAGCGGAGATATAATAAAGAAATGCATAGAGATATCACGGATATCCAATAATATAACATAAATGTATTAGAGATGAAACCATAAACACAGATATACAGTAGTACATGATTTATATTAATGAAAGAAATGTATAGAGACTATAAAAATACAAAGTGAAAGATTCGCTAGAATGGTGGTGGCTTATCTTTGAGAAGAGATGTGACAACTGCACTCATTCACAAGAAGATGATTACAATAAGGCTCTGAAGGCCTTTTTACAATAAGCAGGAATGCCAAAATACCTATACATACAAAAACCTAACCCTAGGAGATAAAGCGCCAAAAGTCATGTGGGCCCCGTTTGGGTAAGTTAGTACATCAACTTCTTGGGGTTGTAACTTTTGCATATGATCTCCATTTTAGGCATATGATAGCCCATTGGAAAGGTATCATCGATGAGATTCATTTTAGGTGAAATATCGAAGGAACTTTTATATTGAAAACCTGTTATCCAAAAAAACATCATTTAGGGCTTCAAAATGGCCTCGAAAGTTAAAAACTGCTAAAAATAGTAAATTGCCAAAATTGCCAAAAAATTGTTTTGAGCCAGTTGGAAAAGGTGGGTGACCACCAATATCCACCTAGATCATTATATCATCAAAAAATATCTTAGTTGACTCATTTAGCATTTTTATGACCTATGATGAACCAATTTTATGAGGTCCACTCTACTAGTGCCACTTACATAGAAAAATGGGTTTCCAAAAAAACCAAGAGTTTGATATGCTTCTTGCCAAATTTGTCATGATCAAGTTGATGGCATATTCTATCAAATCACTTGTATGAATATATCAATATTTCATAAATTAATCACCAAACACACCATGCACTATACTTACATAAATTTGCATCGATCTAGTTGTAGAATTGAACTCTATTACAACTATTATATTCACCATCAAGGTTTATAGTGATTCCTTGCATCGATTTGATCCTTGAAATTCTTGTATCTCATTATTTTGTACCAAAAACAAATGTATATTTAATCCAAAATCACTATCTTGATCTATATTATCTCTTTTGTCATTGTTGTCTCTATGTTTCTTTCTTTGTTTGAGTTTCTACAATATAATGCACTACACTCAATGCATTTAAGTGGAATAACTTTGTAATTCCTTCAATATGCTTCCACTAGTATCATCCAGTTACATTACTCGAGATCATATTTACAAAATCTCACCACCCATTGCAAATCTTCATCGTCACTAAAATGGTTGTATGCACAGTGCAAGTACATAAGTTTTATTTCTAGCCATTTTTCTCATAGTTGAATGGACTACACACCTAGGGTCACTAATGCCATACCAAGTTACAATTCRTTGGTATAGCAGCAACAAAAAATCAAGTTAGTTTTGAGGGAGTGTTTTAGTTCTTGCCATTTTTCTCATAGTTGAAGGGAATACACACCTAGGGTGACTAATGTCATCCCAAGTCACAATTTATTGCTATAAGAGATAGAAAGAATTCAAGTTGACTTTGAGGTAGTCTTCAAATCTATTGATTGTTATTAAAGAATTATAGATTTGGTCGACCTAGGGATTTAATTCTATAATAGTTGATATTATCGATATCACATCCAAGATTTGATATCTTGATATCTTTGATATGTCATAGTACTACTCTTCCAGTGAGTGCACAATATCACAAGAATGTGTCTTCTTGTCCTCCTCCATTAGATGAGAAAGTCAACAACAATTGTCTCATGTGGATGAATATTTTGGTGGCAACATTCTTTCAAGTTGTTAGGTCCACTTTTGTATTTAGTTGGATCATCACAACGCCACTCTGATTTCTTCCTACTATCACTGACTTTACATTGAGTTGGGGGTTCCCATTCACTTCTCTCGTGTACTTTGAAAGAAAAATAAGGTTTATGGTTTACATGATGAATTGATGATGGAAAAAGGTGGGCGTGTGAGTCAAATTTGTGTCCAAAAACCCTCCCATATCATTAAGGCATGTGAATAGACTATCCATGTGAAATTTCAGTGCATACAGAAAAAGTTTAAAAAAGTTTCAACATTGGCCCCATTCACGAGTCACTATTGCCCATGTCTAGTACTCCTAGTACAATGTCTTTTCATTGTTCCTTTTAAAATTCATTCGACATTACACACGTTCCCGCATCTAGTACTGCAAGGGAATATTTTTATGGTGTTGATTAAACAATGAATGAAAAAAAGGGATTTTTCATCACAACTATGACACACATACATTGTATATACAATGTAGAGCCTAAAAGAAAAATGAAGAAAGGATGATGCGCCAAACTTAAAACTTGTTTCAAGCTATTTGTGTACTTTGGAAGAAAAATAGGGTTTATGGTTTAAATGATGAATTGATGATGGAAACAAGTGGGTGTGTGAGTCAAATTTGAGTCCAGAAACCCTCCCATATCGTTAAGGCATGTGAATAGTCTATCCATGTCAAATTTGAGTGCATACAGAAACAGTTTGAAAAAATTTCAATGTTGGCCCCATTCACATGTCATTGTTTCCCATGTCTAGTAATCCTCGTACAATGTCTTTTCATTGTTTCTTTTAAAATTCATTCGACAGTACACACGTTCCTGCATCTAGTACTGTAGGGGCATATTTTTATGGTGTTGATTAAACAATGAATGAAAAAGAGGGATTTTTCATCACAACTATGACACACATACATTGTATATACAATGTAGAACCTGAAATAAAAATGAAGAAAGGTTGATGCACCAAACTTAAAACTTGTGTCAAGCTATTTGTGTACTTTGAAAGAAAATTAGGTTTTATGGTTTACATGATGAATTGATGATGGAAACAAGTGGGTGTGTGAGTTAAATTTGAGTCCATAAACCCTCCCACATAATTAAGGCATGTGAATAGTCTATCCATGTCAAATTTTAGTGCATACAGAAACAATTTGAAAAAATTTCAATGTTGGCCCCATTCACATGTCATTGTTTCCCATGTCTAGTACTCCTACTACAATGCCTTTTCGTTGTTCCTTTTAAAATTCGTTTAGCAGTACACATGTTCCCGCATCTAGTACTGCAAGGGGAAATTTTTATGCTGTCTATTAAACAATGAGTGAAAAAGAGGGATTTTTCATCACAACTATGACACACATGCATTATATATACAATGTAGAACCTAAAAGAAAAATGAAGAAAGGTTGATGCACCAAACTTAAAACTTGTGTCAAGTTATTTGTGTACTTTGAAAGAAAAATAGGGTTTATTGTTTACATGATGAATTGATGATGGAATGATCCATATGGATGTCAGTGGCCTCCCACCTGTTCCAATTGGCTCATTTTGGTATTTTTCCAATTCGACAGTTTTTTTCCTATTTTTTGGGTCCCTAACTTTCAGGGTCGTTTTGAGCACCTAAACAACGTTTTTAGGGATCGCCACACTCAAAATCAGTAGGGCTCGCCATAGGAAACATGTGTATTCCTTATATATACCATTCTAATGGGATATCGTGTGCCTAAAACAGAGTTCATATGCAAAATTTACGACCCTGGGAAGTTGATGTACTAACTTACCCAAAGTTCCTAGGGTTAGGTTTTCGGATGTATAAGGTTTTTGACATTCCTGTTTATTTTAAAAATGCCTTGAGAGCCTCATTGTAATAATATTCTTGTGAATGATCACAATCGTCACATCTCTTCTTAGAGATAAGCCACCACCATTCTAGCAAGCTTGTTTTTCGCTGCATTTTACAATTTCATCTTATTTTCTTATTGAATAGAAACCAATTTTACTGTATATATGTTATTATGTGTTAAGAATATTTTGATAATAATTTGTATTCATTTCGATCTTCTCATAAAATATGGATCAGTGGTATCAGATAATTCTTCTCCTTTTCGTTCTTAATTCATGTCCCCGACGAGGTCAAGGTACAAAGAATTGGGTCTTGAGCTTGTTTCTCTTGAGGACAAAAGATATTGCATACCCAAACGACCTCTCATGGTGGGAGAAAATAAAGATGAATGGATAGGATATCCCTTCAAAATGTTTCTCGAGGAATACCTCATGCAACATAGGAATGAGATGATGGGTATTTTTGTGCAAATCCTTCGACAACTACCAACAGGAGACACATCTTCCTCAAACGGAGACGTCACCCCCTTCAAGGTACAAATCAACTTTGATATTCCTATATTTGAAGGTCAGATAGATGTAGATGTTGTAGACAAATGGTTGAATCTACTAGAAGGGTATTTCTCTATCCATAACTTCTTGACTATAGAAAAGATTACTTTTGCGCTCCTCAAAGTCATTCCCCATGTCAAAGATTGGTGGGAAACTTTCTATGAGTAGAAAGAAACATAGGAATCCTCATTATTTACAGTCGCGGTCACCTGGGAGTCCTTCAGGGATTCTATTAAGCAGCAATACTAACCTATTGGAACTTATGATGACCTATATACAAAATGGACCACACTACGGTAGGAAAGAGAACAAGTAGTGCTCAAGTTCAAAAATATCTTCCATACCTTATGCACCAAGTTGGGTATCAAATATTATGAGTGACATCTGGTGCTCAAGTATCGTGTCGGTCTGCATAGATACATCTAGGCCGAAATGGATTTTCTATACATCTGTTGGCCCTTGACCAAGATTTGAGGATCCTTGGTCATGTTTGACCTATTTTTGGGACTTCGACAGGTTGTTGAAGGTGGAGCACAAGTCGAAGCAGAGATCACAGGATCTCGGCACATGGGTTTACCCATCCTTAGGCCTATTTTGTAATGTATAAATAGAAGTCTATGTGTTGTAAGAAGTAGTGAGTAGTAACTAGTAGTGACTATTCAGTTGCAAGTGTGCAAAGTGTTAAGTGGTAATTTCTTTGTGCATACTATGTGAGGCTTGCAGAGCTAAATGAAAGTGATTGTAAGAGACTATGGAAGGCTTTGTGCTATAACTCAAGGAAGGAGGATCTAGCGAGGTGCGCATATATCTTGTCCTCTACGGAGTTGATTTTGAGGCTTTGTGCATATAAGAAGATTGATCGAAGCTAATAAAGAATACAAAGAGTTGGTGGACATATCCCCAAGGAGGGGGTGAACCATGTATATCTTGTGTTATGAATGATTTGTGCTTTATGATTCCTCTCTTGATTTTATGATTCAATGCTTAGTGCGTTGTTAGATGATAGATGAATCTAATATGATAACTTAGTGCTGAATAATGTGAATGAATGCTAGATCTGGTCTATGTTGGTATACTTAGTGCTTGAGTCTATTGAATATATGTGAATACTACGCTGATCTTTTGTTAGGGTTTAGTTGCGTTGTAAACTAAGACTGAATATTGATGAATCATAATTTTTAAGTGCTCTGTTAAGGTGTTACAATCATAGATCTATGTCCTAGCTAAGGTTTCATATATCTGAGTCCTGCAACCACCCCCGCCTCTACCTCGGGTGAGACTTCATCTGCTTCGTAGGTGTTTCTGAAAGGGTCGGTATTTAGGGTTTTGTTGGTGCATTATTGTAGCGTTAAACCCTAGGTCATCCCCTGTGCTAACAAATGGTTCTGTTGCCAGGAATTGAAGCTTTGATTGCTAGGAACTAAGAAAGAAGAAATACATGTGCGAATATTTGACCTGAAATTGTGATTGTTGGGAACTGAGAAAGAAGAAAGCCCTATGCGAAGATCTGACCTGAAACTGTGAAAGCTCTGTGCGTAGATCTGTTTCCCTGATGCACAATACTCTACTTGGATTGTGAAGCTCTGTGCTAAGAAAATAAGTCTGATATGAAGAAAATAGTTAAGATCTTGAAGCTTTGTGCTCTGAGAAAGGTAAGAATAGTGAAATTTTTTAGATCTGGAAGCTTTGTGCTCTGCTGAAAGTAAGATTAGTAGAATTTTTTTTTTCAAGAATATGGATCTAGGTATGTTTAATAATTTTTTTCCTAGCCTGAAAACTAGTGCACAACTAGATGAAAGAAGGTTTGATATGAGTAGATCTGATAGAAATAATGAAAGATATGTTATTCCTATGCATAGAAAGAATGTTTGGACTAACAAATGGATGCAAGATCCTAAAAAGATTTTTTTGCATGTTAGCTACCATGATCTTAGTGCACAGTACAGGAAGGGATGGGGATCATTTAAGAGAAAGAGATAATTGACTCTTTGTTACAGTTGTAGAAGACCGGGACATATTGCTAAGAAATGCCCTGGTAGAATATCCAGTTGTCTTTGTTGTAAAGCTATGGATCATGAAGTTTTTAATTTCCCTAGAATGATTGCTAAGGTTGAAAGAATGAATATGAGACAAGAAAACCCTGAGGAAGATCAAGAAACTAATATCATGGTAGGACCCCAAAAAGAACCAGAAATTGTACTATTGCAAATGAAAGAAACCCTGAATGATCACAGAAACATCAACTTATCATAGATCTTCAAAGAAAAAGAATGCATAGAAACAAGAATAGGAGACTTCAACATTGACTGTGTTCTGGATGAAGAAACACAAGTGAATATCATGACAGAAAGAACTTGGGAAATTTTAGGGAAGACTGTTATGATTCCTTCACTGAGAGGAATAGGATTGTTTAGAGGAAAACTGATAACCCTATGTGGAAGACTTACCCAAATATCTATGAGTGCTCATGGAACCTCGACAAAAAAATATTTTGAGGTTGTTAAATTTATTGAGAACAACACCCCATTTGATATGTTACTAGGAAAACCTTGGATCAAAAAGGATCAAGCCAGAAGAAAATAAGAGGAAGTCTTAGAGCAGAAGAAGCAAGAATTAAAAGATTTCATGACTAGGACAATAGTACATTTGATTGAAGAACAGGACAACATGTTGAAGTTATTTAGAAGCAGAAACTTGGATGTCGAAGTTGAAAGGACACACAAGGACTTGAGACACCTATCTGTATTGGAGAGTAGAGCACCTACACCATACAGAGAAGAAGTATTTCCCTTGAACCCTAGTAAATACCATCAACAATACGAAGTTACTATGCCAAGAGAAGATTAGAATCAGAATAGAAAGAAGAATACTGAGATGAATATCAATGGGAAGAAGGATACAAATCTCAATAAGAAGAAATCAAAGACAAAAAAGTTACAGAAATTTCCAGAAGGAAATGCGCAGAAGGAAGGATTCTAGAATCTAAAATTCGTCAGGATACCAGTACAACACAGCATGGCACTTCACCATGGCAAAGAAATATGACCGTTGGAGGCATTATAACCATTATCACGATGAGCCGAATGGTTAGAATAGTAGTTATGACCAGAAATATTTCCATCAAACTCTTGGGACCACGTCGTAATGGAAAAAACTGCATTAATGAAGGCTTCTCACCCGTTGGAAAGATCTGTTACCTAGTTGTCTACTTATTCCATCGAGCCTTGCACCAAGAACACTTTTTCCACACATGATTATTTGAGCTCACATATTATTTGATTTCTCACAGTGATCATCGAGCTATCACCATCCATCCTGTTGCATTGAATAGTTTCTCTTGAACCCGAGATAGTCAGCCATGAGCATGTATGTCTGAAGAACCTAGCACAGTTGAAGAGTCTGTGAAGGAGATACTCGTCAACCTCATGACTAAAAGAGTAATGTCTATGGGTGTGCAAGCTTCATCAACGAGAGGAGTGCAAGCCTCTCCGTCGATTTCTCACGGATTTGGACCATCCTGAGATGCGACTAAGAAAAGAACCAAGCATAGAGATGACTTGGCGAATGTGAAGTTATTACCGTCCATCCTACCCTTGTACTTCCGACCCCTGGCCGATGTAGTGAGTTGTGACAGTGTCTCGAGGGACTTCAAATACACCGTAATCACTATGTATCTCCTGATGGGGATATGCATAGTTAGACCATAGCTAGAGAGGATTCTGACATTGAAAAATAGTTACTATATCCTGGGAGACTGTAAGAGATATGGCATGCTCGCACCTCACAAATACCTAAAAAATACGAAGGGAAAGAAGATGAATATTATGCCTCAGTCGTGGACCATGAACCTCGCGCAGTCCACCCTTTTGAATGTAATGAAGATTCCATATTTTGGAAGGCACTAGGAGGTTAACACATGCGTTAAGATCCTGTTGTCGTTCTTCCATGGTGGCTAGATGTGGTTGGATAGATGTATCACTGTCGATTTGATGTTGATCCATAGGATCACCGGACTAAGCATGTAGGGACCAAACCCACAAGACTTCTACCCAGGAAAAGATGTAAATTGTGCATTGACACAGATGATTAAAGAAACATATGATGATGTTGAGAAGGGGACGTGAGGCTACAAGGTAGCCTCCATCCAAAATGGCGCAGTGCATCTATCATGCCAATTAATTGCAGGAAATCTAGTAAGGAAGAACATACCCATGCAGGTTACAAGGTTTGTCGTTGACCTTGCTGGTAAATGTGTGTAAGGCCTACAAATGAACTAGGAAAAGTACCTAGTTAACCAGCTTGAACTGGATTGTCGCGAAGCTCAGGATCAGGGATATGAGTTTCCCCTCAGTTGGCTCCTGATCGTCACCGCGTTTACTGCTTGGGAGATGCTGAAATATGCGACCTTCTCTGATATCAAGCCATTGGAGCTGCTTGCTGCGAAGTTCACCACGCTTTGGTATTCGAGCGATATGGGAAAGAAGTGGCAGTCAAACGCAGTATTTCATACCTATTACCTACAACTTAGGAGGGCTATTGAGTCCTTCCCTCATATGACGTCGAACACCATGGACAGGTTCAGGCCTCTTATGAAATTCTGCACAGATAGGCATTTTATTTACATTATTGCAAGTGTTGATGAAAGCAGATAAGAACTTCATTACTACTACAAGATCACTGCAAAGGACCTGGAAGAAATCATTAAAGAATGGCCTGTAGAACTCCTTATCCCTGCTGACCCCACAGAGTTTTGTGACCCAGACCTCATTGGAAATCTGATGGTTACTCGCAAAGAGTATGATGCCCCAAGAAGCGACAAGAAGAAGAAGAAGCAAGATGTATAGGAAATACACAGCACATCATAAGAGACCGCATCTGAGTCACCTAGAATAGGAGGTGATGATGAAGTGAACAAGGAGGAAAAATAACAAGAAGAAGATAAGCAAGGCGAAGTAACACTGCCACATAACCTCCCTGATGACACTGATCCATCTAAGAAAAGGAAGGTTTTCCCCATAAAACCTTCATCACGGAAGAATTACAAAGCCAATAAGCCAAAGATGCAGAGTGTACTCATGGTCGAGGAATTCGACTTCATTATTTCAGCTGTACGAGATGCCTCAAAATATATTTTTCAAAGAAACGAAGAAAAACAAGAATCCATGAATGATAAAATTGAAGTAGAACTAAGAGGTGTACATCAAGCCCTTTATTTGAGCTGCGCAGTTTCCTCTACACCCCTGCCATCAGAAGAACCAAAGTTGGGAGATGAGCCTGCTTAACTCCACAGACTGGCTAATGTGATTGAAGCCCGCCTTCATTGAGCACAAGCTGAGAAAGAACAGATCACAGTGGCCTTGAAACAAGCATAGGAGGAAGTTATAGAGCAACGCAGGATTGTGCAATAGGAGAGGTATGCTCTTCTAGAGAAGTTTGAAGAAGAGAGAGCGTAGATCCAGTAGGAGAAAGAAAAGCTGCTCACGAAGTAGATCAAAGTAAAAGAAGCAGTCAACAGAGAAATTCTCTCTATGACGGGCTTGGAGCAGAAGGAGGAAGAACCAGTAGAACACCAAGAAGCATAGCTCACAGAAACCATCCAGTAGCTTCAGCAGAGAATCACATATCTGGAGCTACGAATAGTGCCCAGTACTCTGCAGGATGTGCAGGATCAATGAGAAGCAACTCATCGAAGAACAGTTGACAGAATCAAGGGCCTTTCCGTGGAATGTAAACAACTAAGTTATCGTAGTGCCCAGACTTATGAGAAACTCATTAAGGATCCTGAATTGAATTCACTGGAGACACAACTTCAGGACGCAAAGAAACAAATAGAAATAGTACAGGCACAGTTGAATCCCCTATCAGCCATTGAGAGGATGAAGTGATCCCAAGAACAATGCATTGCCCAATAGCAGGTCCACACCATTCAGAGCAAATTCATGGAAGTGACTTAGAGGCTCCAACCAATCCAGGATGAGCCTTTCCAACTATTTGCAGAGATCGAAGGCCGAGGAGAAAAACTGGAGAAAGTCATCACTATAGTTGAACAACGCTTAGAGGGACCTATCAACGAAGTAGTAATCCAAGAGTTTGTTGAGCAGGTGGTCGTGGCACAACAACAGGTCGAAGTTGCTCGAGCTAAGATTGAGGCTTTTGAGGTAGAATTACCTAGAGCAGAGTGACGCGGGACGAGTCACAGGTGAGTGTTGGGGGCCTGTTGGCCCTTGACCAAGTTTTGAGTATCCTTGTTCATGTTTGACCTATTTTTGGGACTTTGACATGTTGTCGAACACAGAGCGCAAGTCGAAGCAGAGATCGCATGATCTCGGCCCCTGTTTAGGGCCTTTTTGGGGTTTGGGCTTATGTAATGGGTATGGGGATGTCGTCCCATGGGTTTACCCATGCTTACTCCTATTTTTTAATGTATAAATAGAAGTCTAGGTGATGTAACAAGTAGTGAGTAGTAACTAGTAGTGACTAGTCAGTTGCAAGTGTGCTAAGTCCTAAGTGGTAATTGCTTTGTGCATGCTGTGTGAGGCTTGCAGAGTTAAGTGTAAGTGATGTTAAGAGACTGTGGAAGGCTTTGTGCTATAACTCAAGGAAGGAGGATCTAGTGAGGTGCACAGATCTCCTTTCCTTTGTGGAGTTTATTTTGAGGCTTTGTGCATATAATAAGATTGACCGAAGCTAATAAAGAAGATGAAGAGTTGGTGGATGTAGCCCTAGGGAGGGAGTGAACCATGTATATCCTATGTTATGAATGTTTTGTGCTTTATGATTGCTCTCTTTATTATATGATTCAATGCTTAGTATGTTGTTAGATGATAAATGAATCTGATATGATAACTTAGTGCTGAATAATGTGAATGAATGCTAGATCTGATCTTTGTTGGTATGCTTAGTGCTTGAGTCTATTGAATCTATGTGAATACTGCGTTGATCTGTTGTTAGGGTTTAGCTACGCTGTAAACTAAGACT
>ML818075.1:93246-108529 GCA_009831015.1 Picea engelmannii
TTGGTATAGCAGCAACAAAAAATCAAGTTAGTTTTGAGGGAGTGTTTTAGTTCTTGCCATTTTTCTCATAGTTGAAGGGAATACACACCTAGGGTGACTAATGTCATCCCAAGTCACAATTTATTGCTATAAGAGATAGAAAGAATTCAAGTTGACTTTGAGGTAGTCTTCAAATCTATTGATTGTTATTAAAGAATTATAGATTTGGTCGACCTAGGGATTTAATTCTATAATAGTTGATATTATCGATATCACATCCAAGATTTGATATCTTGATATCTTTGATATGTCATAGTACTACTCTTCCAGTGAGTGCACAATATCACAAGAATGTGTCTTCTTGTCCTCCTCCATTAGATGAGAAAGTCAACAACAATTGTCTCATGTGGATGAATATTTTGGTGGCAACATTCTTTCAAGTTGTTAGGTCCACTTTTGTATTTAGTTGGATCATCACAACGCCACTCTGATTTCTTCCTACTATCACTGACTTTACATTGAGTTGGGGGTTCCCATTCACTTCTCTCGTGTACTTTGAAAGAAAAATAAGGTTTATGGTTTACATGATGAATTGATGATGGAAAAAGGTGGGCGTGTGAGTCAAATTTGTGTCCAAAAACCCTCCCATATCATTAAGGCATGTGAATAGACTATCCATGTGAAATTTCAGTGCATACAGAAAAAGTTTAAAAAAGTTTCAACATTGGCCCCATTCACGAGTCACTATTGCCCATGTCTAGTACTCCTAGTACAATGTCTTTTCATTGTTCCTTTTAAAATTCATTCGACATTACACACGTTCCCGCATCTAGTACTGCAAGGGAATATTTTTATGGTGTTGATTAAACAATGAATGAAAAAAAGGGATTTTTCATCACAACTATGACACACATACATTGTATATACAATGTAGAGCCTAAAAGAAAAATGAAGAAAGGATGATGCGCCAAACTTAAAACTTGTTTCAAGCTATTTGTGTACTTTGGAAGAAAAATAGGGTTTATGGTTTAAATGATGAATTGATGATGGAAACAAGTGGGTGTGTGAGTCAAATTTGAGTCCAGAAACCCTCCCATATCGTTAAGGCATGTGAATAGTCTATCCATGTCAAATTTGAGTGCATACAGAAACAGTTTGAAAAAATTTCAATGTTGGCCCCATTCACATGTCATTGTTTCCCATGTCTAGTAATCCTCGTACAATGTCTTTTCATTGTTTCTTTTAAAATTCATTCGACAGTACACACGTTCCTGCATCTAGTACTGTAGGGGCATATTTTTATGGTGTTGATTAAACAATGAATGAAAAAGAGGGATTTTTCATCACAACTATGACACACATACATTGTATATACAATGTAGAACCTGAAATAAAAATGAAGAAAGGTTGATGCACCAAACTTAAAACTTGTGTCAAGCTATTTGTGTACTTTGAAAGAAAATTAGGTTTTATGGTTTACATGATGAATTGATGATGGAAACAAGTGGGTGTGTGAGTTAAATTTGAGTCCATAAACCCTCCCACATAATTAAGGCATGTGAATAGTCTATCCATGTCAAATTTTAGTGCATACAGAAACAATTTGAAAAAATTTCAATGTTGGCCCCATTCACATGTCATTGTTTCCCATGTCTAGTACTCCTACTACAATGCCTTTTCGTTGTTCCTTTTAAAATTCGTTTAGCAGTACACATGTTCCCGCATCTAGTACTGCAAGGGGAAATTTTTATGCTGTCTATTAAACAATGAGTGAAAAAGAGGGATTTTTCATCACAACTATGACACACATGCATTATATATACAATGTAGAACCTAAAAGAAAAATGAAGAAAGGTTGATGCACCAAACTTAAAACTTGTGTCAAGTTATTTGTGTACTTTGAAAGAAAAATAGGGTTTATTGTTTACATGATGAATTGATGATGGAATGATCCATATGGATGTCAGTGGCCTCCCACCTGTTCCAATTGGCTCATTTTGGTATTTTTCCAATTCGACAGTTTTTTTCCTATTTTTTGGGTCCCTAACTTTCAGGGTCGTTTTGAGCACCTAAACAACGTTTTTAGGGATCGCCACACTCAAAATCAGTAGGGCTCGCCATAGGAAACATGTGTATTCCTTATATATACCATTCTAATGGGATATCGTGTGCCTAAAACAGAGTTCATATGCAAAATTTACGACCCTGGGAAGTTGATGTACTAACTTACCCAAAGTTCCTAGGGTTAGGTTTTCGGATGTATAAGGTTTTTGACATTCCTGTTTATTTTAAAAATGCCTTGAGAGCCTCATTGTAATAATATTCTTGTGAATGATCACAATCGTCACATCTCTTCTTAGAGATAAGCCACCACCATTCTAGCAAGCTTGTTTTTCGCTGCATTTTACAATTTCATCTTATTTTCTTATTGAATAGAAACCAATTTTACTGTATATATGTTATTATGTGTTAAGAATATTTTGATAATAATTTGTATTCATTTCGATCTTCTCATAAAATATGGATCAGTGGTATCAGATAATTCTTCTCCTTTTCGTTCTTAATTCATGTCCCCGACGAGGTCAAGGTACAAAGAATTGGGTCTTGAGCTTGTTTCTCTTGAGGACAAAAGATATTGCATACCCAAACGACCTCTCATGGTGGGAGAAAATAAAGATGAATGGATAGGATATCCCTTCAAAATGTTTCTCGAGGAATACCTCATGCAACATAGGAATGAGATGATGGGTATTTTTGTGCAAATCCTTCGACAACTACCAACAGGAGACACATCTTCCTCAAACGGAGACGTCACCCCCTTCAAGGTACAAATCAACTTTGATATTCCTATATTTGAAGGTCAGATAGATGTAGATGTTGTAGACAAATGGTTGAATCTACTAGAAGGGTATTTCTCTATCCATAACTTCTTGACTATAGAAAAGATTACTTTTGCGCTCCTCAAAGTCATTCCCCATGTCAAAGATTGGTGGGAAACTTTCTATGAGTAGAAAGAAACATAGGAATCCTCATTATTTACAGTCGCGGTCACCTGGGAGTCCTTCAGGGATTCTATTAAGCAGCAATACTAACCTATTGGAACTTATGATGACCTATATACAAAATGGACCACACTACGGTAGGAAAGAGAACAAGTAGTGCTCAAGTTCAAAAATATCTTCCATACCTTATGCACCAAGTTGGGTATCAAATATTATGAGTGACATCTGGTGCTCAAGTATCGTGTCGGTCTGCATAGATACATCTAGGCCGAAATGGATTTTCTATACATCTGTTGGCCCTTGACCAAGATTTGAGGATCCTTGGTCATGTTTGACCTATTTTTGGGACTTCGACAGGTTGTTGAAGGTGGAGCACAAGTCGAAGCAGAGATCACAGGATCTCGGCACATGGGTTTACCCATCCTTAGGCCTATTTTGTAATGTATAAATAGAAGTCTATGTGTTGTAAGAAGTAGTGAGTAGTAACTAGTAGTGACTATTCAGTTGCAAGTGTGCAAAGTGTTAAGTGGTAATTTCTTTGTGCATACTATGTGAGGCTTGCAGAGCTAAATGAAAGTGATTGTAAGAGACTATGGAAGGCTTTGTGCTATAACTCAAGGAAGGAGGATCTAGCGAGGTGCGCATATATCTTGTCCTCTACGGAGTTGATTTTGAGGCTTTGTGCATATAAGAAGATTGATCGAAGCTAATAAAGAATACAAAGAGTTGGTGGACATATCCCCAAGGAGGGGGTGAACCATGTATATCTTGTGTTATGAATGATTTGTGCTTTATGATTCCTCTCTTGATTTTATGATTCAATGCTTAGTGCGTTGTTAGATGATAGATGAATCTAATATGATAACTTAGTGCTGAATAATGTGAATGAATGCTAGATCTGGTCTATGTTGGTATACTTAGTGCTTGAGTCTATTGAATATATGTGAATACTACGCTGATCTTTTGTTAGGGTTTAGTTGCGTTGTAAACTAAGACTGAATATTGATGAATCATAATTTTTAAGTGCTCTGTTAAGGTGTTACAATCATAGATCTATGTCCTAGCTAAGGTTGCATACATCTGAGTCCTGCAACCACCCCCGCCTCTACCTCGGGTGAGACTTCATCTACTTCGTAGGTGTTTCTGAAAGGGTCGGTATTTAGGGTTTTGTTGGTGCATTGTTGTAGCGTTAAAACCTAGGTCTTCCCCTGTGCCAACAAATGGTTCTGTTGCCAAGAATTGAATCTCTGATTGCTAGGAACTAAGAAAGAAGAAATACATGTGTGAAGATCTGACCTGAAATTGTGATTGTTGGGAACTGAGAAAGAAGAAAGCCCTATGCGAAGATCTGACCTGAAACTATGAAAGCTCTGTGCGTAGATCTGTTGCCCTGATGCACAATACTCTACTTGGATTGTGAAGCTCTGTGCTAAGAAAATAAGTCTGATATGAAGAAAACAGTTAAGATCTTGAAGCTTTGTGCTCTGAGAAAGGTAAGAATAGTGAAAATTTTTAGATCTAGAAGCTTTGTGCTCTGCTGAAAGTAAGATTAGTAGAATTTTTTTTTTCAAGAATATGGATCTAGGTATGTTTAATAATTTTTTTCCTAGCCTGAAAACTAGTGCACAACTAGATGAAAGAAGGTTTGATATGAGGAGATCTGATAGAAATAATGAAGACGAAGAAGTATTATATGAAAGAAGATTTGATATGTGTAGTACCTATCTGTACTGAAGAGTAGAGAACCTACACCATACAGAGAAGAAGTATTTCCCTTGAACCCTAGTAAATACCATCAACAATATGAAGTTACTATGCCAAGAGAAGATCAGAATCAGAATAGAAAGAAGAATACTGAGATGAAGATTAACGGGAATAAGGATACAAATCTCAATAAGAAGAAATCAAAGACAAAAAATTTACATAAATTTCCAGAAGGAAATGCGCAGAAGGAAGGATTCCAGAATCTGAAATTTGTCGGGATACTAGTACAACACAGCATGGCACTTCGCCATGGAAAAGAAATATGACCGTTGGAGGCATTATAACCATTATCACGACGAGCCGAATGGTTAGAACAATAGTTATGACCAGAAATCTTTCCATCAGACTCTTGGGACCATGTCATAATGGAAAAAAATGCATTAATGAAGGCTTCTCACCCGTTGGAAAGATCTGTTACCTAGTTGTCTACTTATTCCATCGAGCCTTGCACCGAGAACACTTTTTCCACACATGATTATTTGAGCTCACATATTATTTGATTTCTCACAGTGATCATCGAGCTATCGCCATCCATCCCGTTGCATTGAATAGTTTCTCTTGAACCCGAGATAGTCAGCCATGAGCATGTATGTCTGAAGAACCTAGCGCAGTCGAAGAGTCTGTGAAGGAGATACTCGTCAACCTCATGACTAAAAGAGTAATGTCTATGGGTGTGCAAGCTTCATCAACGAGAGGAGTGCAAGCCTCTTCATCGATTTCTCACGGATTTGGACCATCCTGAGATGCGACTAAGAAAAGAACCAAGCATAGAGATGACTTGGCGAATGTGAAGTTATTACCGTCCATCCTACCTGTGTACTTCCGACCCCTGGCCGATGTAGTGATTTGCGACAGTGTCTCGAGGGACTTCGACTACACCGTCATCACTACGTATCTCCTGATGGGGATATGCACAGTTAGACCATAGCTAGAGAGGATTCTGACATTGAAAAATAGTTACTATAGCCTAGGAGACCGTAATAGATATGGCATGCTCGCACCTCACAAATACCTAACCAATACGAAGGGAAAGAAGATGAATATTATGCCTCAGTCATGGACCATGAACCTCGCCAATCCACCCTTTTGAATGTAATGAAGATTCCACATTTTGGAAGGCACTAAGAGGTTAACGCATGCGTTAAGATCCTGTCGTCGTTCTTCCATGGTGGCTAGATGTGATTGGATAGATGTATCATTGTCGATCTGACGTTGATCCATAGGATCACCGGACTGAGCATGTAGGGACCAAACCCACAAGACTTCTACCCAGGAAAAGATGCAAATTGTGCATTGGCACAGATGATTAAAGAAACATACGACAATGTTGAGAAGGGGACGTGAGGCTACAAGGTAGCCTCCATCCAGAATGGCGCAGTGCACCTATCATGACGATTAATTGCAGGAAATCTAGTAAGGAAGAACATACCCATGCAGGTTACAGGGTTTGTCGTTGACCTCGTTGGTAAATGTGTGTAAGGCCTACAAATGAACTAGGAAAAGTACCTAGTTAACCAGCTTGAACTGGATTGTCGCGAAGCTCAGGATCAGGGCTATGAGTTTCACTTCAGTTGGCTCCTGATCGTCATTGCGTTTACTGCTTGGGAGATGCCGAAAGATGCGACCTTCTCTGATATCAAGCCATTGGAGCCGCTTGCTGCGAAGTTCACCACGCTCTGGTATTCGAGCGATATGGGAAAGAAGTGGCAGTCAAACGCAGTATTTCATACCTATTACCTACAACTTAGGAGGGATATTGAGTCCTTCCCTCATATGACGTCGAACACCCTGGACAGGTTCAGGCCTCTTATGAAATTCCGCGCAGATAGGCATTTTATTTACATTATTGCAAGTGTTGATGAAAGCAGAGAAGAACTTCATTACTACTACAAGATCACTGCAGAGGACCTGGAAGAAATCATTAAAGAATGGCCTGTAGAACTCCTTATCCTTGCTGACCCCACATAGTTTTGTGACTTGGACCTCATTGGAAATCTGATGGTTACTCGCAAAGAGTATGATGCCCCAAGAAGCAGCAAGAAGAAGAAGAAGCAAGATGTATAGGAAATACACAGCACATCATAAGATACTGCATCTGAGTCACCTAGAATAGGAGGTGATGACGAAGTGAACAAGGAGGAAAAATAACAAGAAGAAGATAAGCAAGGCGAAGTAACACCGCCATAGAACCTCCCTGATGACACTGATCCATCTAAGAAAAGGAAGGTTTTCCCCATAAAACCTTCATCATGGAAGAATTACAAAGCCAATAAGCCAAAGATGCAGAGTGTACTCACGGTTGAGGAATTCGACTTCATTATTTCAGTTGTAGGAGATGCCTCAAAAGATATTTTGCAAAGAAACGAAGAAAAAAAAGAAGCCATGAATGATAAAATTGAAGTAGAACTAAGAGGTGTACAGCAAGCCCTTTATTTGAGCCGCGCAGTTTCCTCTACACCCCTGCCATCAGAAGAACCAAAGTTGGGAGATGAGCCTACTTAACTCCACAGACTGGCTGATGTGATTGAAGCCCGCCTTCATTGAGCACAAGCTGAGAAAGAACAGATCACAGTGGCCCTGAAACAAGCACAGGAGGAAGTTATAGAGAAACGCAGGATTTTGCAACAGGAGAGGGATGCTCTTCTAGAGAAGTTCGAAGAAGAGAGAGCACAGATCCAGTAGGAGAAAGAAAAGCTGCTCACGAAGTAGATCAAAGTAAAAGAAGCAGTCAACAGAGAAATTCTCTCTATGATGGGCTTGGAGCAGAAGGAGGAAGAACCAGTAGAACACTAAGAAGCACAGCTCACAGAAACCATCCAGCAGCTTCAGCAGAGAATCACATATCTGGAGCTACGAACAGTGCCCAGTACTCTACAGGATGTGCAGGATCAATGAGAAGCAACTCATCAAAGCGCAGTTGACAGAATCAAGGGCCTTTCCATGGAATGTAAACAACTGAGTTATCGTAGTGCCCAGACTTATGAGAAACTCATTAAGGATCATGAATTGAATGCACTGGAGACACAACTTCAGGAGGCAAAGAAACAAATAGAAATAGTACAGGCACAGTTGAATCCCCTATCAGCCATTGAGAGGATGAAGTGATCCCAAGAACAATGCATTTCCCAATAGCAGGTCCACACCATTCAGAGCAAAGTCATGGAAGTGACTTAGAGACTCCAACCAATCCAGGATGAGCCTTTCCAACTATTTGCAGAGATCGAAGGCCGAGGAGAAAAACTGGAGAAAGCCATCACTATAGTTGAACAATGCTTAGAGGGACCTATCAACGAAGTAGTAATCCAAGAGTTTGCTAAGCAGGTGGTCGTGGCACAACAACAGGTCGAAGTAGCTTGAGCTAAGCTTAAGGCTTTTGAGGTAGAATTACCTAGAGTAGAGTGACGCGGGACGAGTCACAGGTGAGTGTTGGGGGCCTGTTGGCCCTTGACCAAGTTTTGAGTATCCTTGTTCATCTTTGACCTATTTTTGGGACTTTGACATGTTGTCGAACACAGAGTGCAAGTCGAAGTGGAGATCGCATGATCTCGGCCCCTGTTTAGGGCCTTTTTGGGTTTTGGGCTTATGTAATGGGTATGGGGATGTCGTCCCATGGGTTTACCCATGCTTACTCCTATTTTTTAATGTATAAATAGAGGTCTAGGTGATGTAACAAGTAGTGAGTAGTAACTAGTAGTGACTAGTCAGTTGCAAGTGTGCTAAGTGCTAAGTGGTAATTGCTTTGTGCATGTTGTGTGAGGCTTGCAGAGTTAAGTGTAAGTGATTGTAAGAGAATTTGGAAGGCTTTGTGCTATAACTCAAGGAAGGAGGATCTAGTGAGGTGCACAGATCTCCTGTCCTTTGTGGAGTTGATTTTGAGGCTTTGTGCATATAAGAAGATTGATCGAAGCTAATAAAGAAGATGAAGAGTTGGTGGACGTAGCCCTAGGGAGGGCGTGAACCACATATATCCTATGTTATGAATGTTTTGTGCTTTATGATTGCTCTCTTTATTATATGATTCAATGCTTAGTATGTTGTTAGATGATAAATGAATTTGATATGATAACTTAGTGCTGAATAATGTGAATGAATGCTAGATCTGATCTTTGTTGGTATGCTTAGTGCTTGAGTCTATTGAATCTATGTGAATACTGCGTTGATCTGTTGTTAGGGTTTAGCTACGCTGTAAACTAAGACTGAATATTAATGAACCATAATTGCTAAGTTCTCTGTTAAGGTGTTACAATCACAGATCTATGTCCCAACTAAGGTTGCAGACATTTGAGTCCTACAACCACCCATGCCTCTACCTTGGGTGAGACTTTATCTGCTTCACCAACAACATCTCATCCTTGGGAGTGGCCTATTGATATGTCATCAAAATCGAGCAGAAGCTCAAATAAAAGATACGACAATTTGGGCCTAGGAACCCCTCACAGCAAAATCCAAGAAAGGGCAGACCCATCTCGTAAAACAAAGGACAGAGAAAATATGGACTACCATGTTGTATATGAGTCTAGGCCTCGCAATGTTATTATTACTTTGAACAAGAAATTGTACAGAAAACTAAAGGCAGTCCCACCTAGTGCTATTTCCTTGATATTTTCCAAGAAATGTAGGAAATTCATCTCTCAGATGAGGAAGTTTGTCTTCTTTGTGATTCACCCTCAAAATGAGTAAAAGATCACAACCACATCTAGGGTCTTCGCGACTGACCTTTCTGCAAAGTAGAAGCAAGTGGATAAGTTCATGGAAGCATACTTGGAAATATTCTCCTCACCTACTGGGGTACCTATGCACTGTCAGATCAAGCAACCCATCAATATGACCCCCAACACACCGCTTCCCAATGGGCCAATCTACCGCTGCTCTTTATTAGAGAATGAGGAGATCAAGCGGCAGATCCAAGAACTTCTCCACAAGGGGCACATCCATCCCATCTCATCACCATGTGGGAGCCCAATCGTTTTGCTACAGAAGAAATATGGAACCTAGTGACCCTGCATTGATTACAAGGCCCTAAATAAAATCACAGTAAAAAATTGGTACCTGATTCCCCGAATCGACGACCTCCTTGATCAGCTCACAGGGGAAAAATAATTCAATAAGATTGATCAAATGTCAAGATACCACTAGGTCCCAATAGAACAGACAGATGTATGGAAGACTTCCTTCAAGTCAAAGGAAGGTGTTTTCAAATGGTTGGCCATGCCCTTTGGCTTGAAAAATGCTCCAGCCACTTTCATGAGGATGATGGATGATATCCTATAACCATTTACCAAGTCTTTTGTAGTGGTGTATCTGGATGACATTCTCATTTACAAAAGGACTTGGGAAGAACACTTGCAACATATTTAGCAGGTTTTGCACACCCTACAGTAGCACAAGATAGACACCAACCTAGAAAAATTCTCCTTCAGCATGAACGTGGTCCATTACTTGGGCTACATCGTTGATCAACATGGTGTACATGTGGATCCAGCCAAGATCCAAGTCATCCATGACTGGCCAACCCCAACCACACTCACTAAACTTCAAAGCTTATGGGGCCTTGCCAATTTCTACCGCAGGTTCGTGTTGGGATTCTCCCATATTGCATGGGCCCTCAGCCAAGTAACCAGGGGTGGTGGTAAGGAGAAATTTGTGTGGGGTCGGTCCCAACAAAAAACTTTCGATGATTTGAAGCAGTGCTTGTGCTCAGCCCTAGTACTTTCACTATCATACCTGCAACAACCCTTTGAGATCGAGACAGATGCTTCAGACTATGTTATGCGCGTTGTTCTCACTCAGCATGGCCACCCCATGGCCTATCATAGTGAGACACTATCAGATGTTGTTCATAAGTTCCCTACTTATGAAAAATATGTGTACTCCATTGTGAAATCATGTCACCAATGGAGACATTACATTCTTGGGAAGGAGACAATCATCCAAGCTAATCATAGGCCAGTATAGTTCATATAGGCACAAGGAAAATTACAGAATGACTGCCATCAGAAGTGTTCCACATACTTGTAGCAATTCCACCTCAACATCAAGTATAAAATAGAAAGCACCAACCACGTCGTTTATTGCCTCAACATACCACCAGTCATGACACTCACCATAGTTCTAGACTCTTACGGCCATGAGACCTCTGTATGGACCCAACTCTCTGAGACAGACTCAGACTTCGCCACCAGCTACCAAGTGTTGGGTGCAAATGCAGTTGTCGCTAATTTCCATATTCATGATGATTTGTTGTGTCGTCTAGGCCATATATTCCTTCCATCAAGAGAGTGAGCGAAGATTATCTGGGAATCCCACTACAATTGGGTGGCATCACATTTCGGCATCGAAAATACGATGGCAATGCTACAAAAACATTTCCACTAGATGAAACTTCGACAAGAGGTCAGCAAGTATATCAGTTCCTGCACTACCTGTGGTATTTCCAAACCGACCACTAATAAACAAGGCCTATACACCCCTCTACCTACTACTGACAGGCCATGAGAATCCATCTCCATGGAATACATTTCGGGCCTCCCATCCACCAAGTTAGGAAATGACTTTGTTTTTGTGGTTGTTGATTTATTTTCTAAGATGGTGATTATGGCCACCTACAAGAAGAGCATCACAATAGAGGCCACTGCCAAGCTCTTATTTAAATGAGTCTGGGTACATTTTTGAATCCCACAAACCATTGCCTCATATCGGGACAGTCGATTTCTCAGGACATTCTGGTTGAGCCTCTGGTCACTACTGGACACCAAGCTAAAAAAAACCATGACCTTCCACCCCCAGATAGATGTCCAAACCGAGGTCGTAAATCGAATGATCATGCATATCCTACACATGTATAATTCCAAGCACCCTCACACATGGAATGAGAGTATTCCCTATGTCCAACATAGCTACAACCGAGCCCTGCATAGCTCAACTGGCCACATCCCCTTATAGGTGGGTTTGGGATTACAACCATTGGATCCCATAGATGTTGCACTACCCCTTGCGGTCACCTCGATTGACTCATCTCCTGCTCCAACTGAAGATGACAAAGCCACCCAATTCATTGAGTGGATCCAACACATCCTCCAACAGGTGAACAAGATATCCTACAGAAGTCCAATGACAAGTACAAGCAACGCCATGATCAACACCTGGTTCCACATAAGTTTCAGGTGGGCAACAAAGTTTGGTTTCATTTGCAGAAAGAACACCTTACCGGACCCCATCAAAAGCTTCACCCACTCTGTTATGGGTTGTACACCATCACCAAGGCTGTGGGTGATAATGATTTTGACCTCAACATTCCTCCTATCCTTGGCCTGCACCGAGTGCTCAACGTGGATCTCCTTCGACCTTATTTCCCACCATTATTGGACACCTCAAAGATAGCAGAACAACTGAAACCAATAGATCCCAATGTTGACTGCATATAATAGGAATCCAATGATCAGATTGTTGAAAAATAGGTCAAGGTTACTCACCAACAAAGGATCCATCTTTATCGAGTTGTCAAAGCAAGGTAGCTCCTGCACCAAGGCAAGTGGCTCACCCGGGGCCAAATTCAACAGAAATTTCCTCATCTAATGGGGGAACTCAATGCAATGGAGACCATTGCTTCCTAAGGGGGGACGATTGATCCAAATAGATTTCAATGTCCTCCCACCTATTCAAACTGGCTCATTTTGGCAGTTTTGCAGTTCAACAATTTTTTTCCTAGTTTTCGAGTGCCTGACTTCCGAGGATGTTTTGAGGCCCTAGAAAACGTTTTTAGGGATTGCCACAGTCAAAATAAGAAGGAACCTCTATAAATGATATGGGTATTCCTTGGATAGACCTTTCCAATGGGCTATCATATGCCTAAAACGAAGATCATATGCAAAAGTTACGACCTCGGGAAGTTGATGTACTAACTTACCCAAATGGGACCCACATGACTTTTGGCGCTTCATCTCCTAGGGTTAGGTGTTTAGATGTCTAGGGTTTTTGACATTCATGTTTATTGTAAAAATGACTTGAGATATTCATTGTAATCATATTCTTGTGAATGAGTACAGTCTTCACATCTCTTCTTAGAGATAAGCCCCCACCATTCTGGCAAGCTTGTTTTCCGCTGCATTTTACAGTTTCAACTTATTTCCTTATTGAATAGAAACTAGTTTTACTGTATATATGATATTTTGTGTTAAGCATATTTTGATATTAATATGTATTCATTATGTTATGATCATAAAATATGAATCATGGAAACAAGTGGTTGTGTGAGTCAAATTTGAGTCCAGCAACCCTCCCATATCATTAAGGCGTGTGAATAGTCTATCCATGTCAAATTTCAGTGCATATAGAAACAGTTTAAAAAAAATTTAACGTTGGCCCCATTTATAGGTCACTATTATCGGCCATATTTCTAGTACTCCTAGTACAATGTCTTTTTGTTGTTCCTTTTAAAATTCGTTCGACAATACACACGTTCTCACATCTAGTACTACAAGGGCATATTTTGATGGTGTTGATTAAACAATGAACGAAAAATAGGTATTTTTCATCACAACGAACAGGTCAAATGAAACGAGGCTAAGATCGGATATATAGAGTGAGTGTGTGAGTCATATTTGAGTTTGGAAATGCAGGTTCTTCTTTCCACATAACTCATGGGCCAAAGTCCCATGTTTTCAAACAGTTTCAACGAAGATTCTATAGAAATGAAAAACATGTTCATCGAAAGTTCGTTGATGCAATACTATGACAACAATGATGACATCTATGATCATGATTGTATAAAAATGAATGAGCTTCTCTTGTTTTCAAGAATAATTTATCCTCTATTGAACAAGGCCAACTACATGAAGTTAGAAGCTCATATGGCCCCTCCCCTCCCCCTCACATCACTCTCAATTCCCCAATACCCAATCTATAAAATAGAAAATAATCGAAAGCAACATCCTAGTAAGATTCATGCATAGAAACTACAAAAATAAAAATTAATGAAGGTAAATGAAATTATGTGTTTGTAAATTATATTTTTAGTTTACCACGTACTTTAGTATATTGGCGACTATTTTCAGGTTTCACATAATAATTAAACAACATGTAACATAGGATATAAAAAAATTGCATAAAACTTAAAAACATGTAATTAACCCATGACATAAGTAAATTATTTTAAGAGAATAATTCATACAAAATAAAATATATAGTCACGTACCTAATCCAACTCAAGATCTGTATAATCATCCTTATTTTGTATGTTCTTCTTCATCGAACTCGACATCTGTATCATCATCTGGTTCAGAAACGGTGTTGAAACAATTGACGATATCATCATCGTCATTAATGTCATTTTCGAGCATATTTTCATCGACATCATCATCAAGAATTGCATTGTCTCCTACGCCTGGATCATGATCTTCTTCATATTCTTTGTCTTCTTCGTCTATCGACCCTACATGATATTTCGACTCTGTCTGATCTGATGAATCATATTCTTCTTCAGTATCATCTTCTTCCTGTACATGAGTTTACTTAATTGGCCTTCCTCTTGGATCATATCTAACAACAAATGACTAATCCCTCTCACCTAGCACATTTGAGTAAAAGACCTATTCACATTAGCTTGGAAAAACATAGTGGTTGTGTTTTCTTTCAAACATCATTGTTTTAATCATCATAAATTTGGTGGCATGCTAAATAACAATTCTTTCCTCATCGCATTCATGCATTCGTAACCTATACCATTTGACGTTGAACATAACTAATCTGAAGGAATTAAAGTCACACTCAAGCATATCATTCAAATACCCATAGTATCTATTTTTATATTCTCGGGGATGTTTTTCACTCTTAGAGGAAACATTAGTGACCTGGAATACTGCAGCTATCCCACTATCAGAATTTTTCTTGGTTTCATCCAACTGTTTGATGCGAAATTTATGACCATTGCACCACATAGTCTTGTGGTGTTTCAACTGCAATATGCCAGATATGTAAAATATGCGTTGTCAATTAATAAATTAACATATGTAGTAGTCTCTTTAATGATTAAGCATTGACAGTTTGAAAACCCTAGCTTAGCATGCGTCGACCTGCTCCTACAGACGAATCCACCACATCCAAGTTTGTCGTGCTGCACCAGGACGACACCGCTAATCTCACAAGATGAACCCAAAAGGGCAGGGGGACCCCCTCTTATAGGAACGTAGTTGCAAAAGACAGAGAAGGATTGCAGGTGAAGTGACTTGCCTTTGAACCACCACCCCACCTGCGAGGAAAACTCTTAGCCAAGGAACAGGGTTTCAACAAACAAATGGAAGTGAAACTGAGAATGTCTCATCCAAAAGAATCTCAAGGATGGGAACTAGGAAAATGCATTCCCCAATCGAACAAACCGCCAAGGTACACCATTATCTCAACTAGGGTTGGGGAACACACCCAGTTCATGAGAGAGAATTCTCTCATCGACAATTTTCTAGGCCTATGGCCTTCCGAAAGAAACCTCATGAGATGGATCAAAGACTAGTGGAACTCTAAGGGAGATTACGAAGTGCAACTCA
>ML818075.1:108870-126982 GCA_009831015.1 Picea engelmannii
AAAGCACTCAGAAAATCCCCACCAAAAACTCCTTCGACATTCTCAACCAAATCCCAGAGGAAGAGGAGGTAGGGAAACTGTACAAAAAAGACAACCAGGACAAGGAGAAAGGCAAGGCCAAGCACTAAATGGAATCAACCAAAGAAAATCATCAAGAAACAATCCTTGCAACCCAAGAGAATGTGGAGAATCCAAAGGATGGGGGGGATACTTTAATGCAACTAGATGAACAAGATATGCCAGATATAGATCTAGAAAAAATGGAGGAGGCCTTCAACAAAAAAGAATTGCAAACCATCATAGTAGAACAACTCAGAAAAGTGCATAAAGTTTTCATTGATTCTACCATAGGATCCACCTAAATATTAGGTATCTCCTTAGACCCAGCCTCTGAGCTCAAACGTACCTCCCTTGAAAGAAAGCATCGTGGCTGCAAATCCGCACAACAACTCATCAAGGAAGTAGGAAACTACATGCTCAACTCAGGGAAGATCCAAAGACTCGTGGAAGGGAATCTCAATCCACCCCCAACTCATCATGATGAAGATTATAACATGGAATATAAGAGGGCTTAATGGAATATCCAAATAAAGGACTCTTCGAGACAACATTTGTGTAGAGAATCCAAACATTCTCCTTTTACAGGAAACAAAATGTCTCGGGGATGAAGCAGAGGACATATTTCAACGTTGTTGGAGGACCTATAAATCCACTCATACAAACTCAAATGGGGTTGCGAGGGGCCTGGAAATCTTATGGAACCCGACTACAGTCATCATAGACCAACCCTTCTCCACTATGGGCACACTCAAGACTCACTTTAGATTAATAGGCTATAAAAAAGAAGGGATGATTACAAATGATTATGGACCCCAAAGTGCTCAAGACAAAGATATGTTCATGGGAATAATAGCCACTACAAGGGCGTTGCTGGGATCAAAGAACTGGTTTATCGGAGGTGATTTCAACATCATCCTCACACTTGAGGAAAAGACGCACCAAGTGGCTGGACCAGGATAATGGTAAGTTCTGAACTCTCATCAAACAACTCAATTTAATAGATATAGAAACTACAAATGGTATATTTTCCTGGTCCAACCGCAGATCGGGGCATCAGCATGTGGAAAGTAGACTAGATTGTTTCCTCATCTCATAATCACTTTTTTTTGGAGGATCTAGTCCCTGAAGCCAACATCCTCCCAAAATATGTCTCTAATCACTGGTTGGTCTCTCTCTGTTTAGACACTGGTGCCATGCCCAAGCTCAAACCATTAAGATTTGAGAATTTTTGGCTCAATCACCCAGACTTTCAAAATCTCTCCAAATCTCGATGGGAACAAGCTGAAATAGACCATGGCACATGCATGTATAAATTCCAGCAAAGACTAAAAAACTTCAAAATATAGCTAAATAGTTGGAATAAAAATGTATCCGAAAATATTCTACAAAGGAAGAAAGAGATTGAGCAACGAATAGAAGCACTGCAGAAGGTCTTTATTGTAGGATAAAGAATGACATCCTTGATAAAGGAGGAAGATTATCTCCAAACAAAACTGGAAGAGCAACATGAACAAGAGGAAATACTCTGAAGGTAGAAATCCAGAGTACAGTGGCTCAAGGAAGATGAAAAGAACACCAAGTTATTCCACAGATCCATGGTGCAAAGAATATACATTAAAAAAATAACTCAACTAGAAGACAACCAATGAAACCCCATCCGAGATCATTCAAGCATAGAAGAGTAATTGACAAACTACTATAAAGATCTTCTCACTGAGCCCATAAAGGACAGAATGCTCGCTACTTTCAAGATCACAAGGCAATATCACAAGGCAAATCCCCTCCTTGGTCACACAAGAACAAAATGAAGCACTAACCAAACCAAACACTCAAGAGAAAGTGGATCAAGTAGTCAAAAATATGCCCCCCTAGAAAATCCCCAAGGTTGGATGGCTTCACAACATAATTCTTCCACTATTGATGGTTGTTGATCCGGGAAGAAGTCTGGAAAGTAGTTGAGGAATCTATAACTTCAGGGAAATTTATTTCGGCCTTCAAAGCCACCTTCCTCACTCTCATTCCAAAGGAAGAAAGAGTTACACATCCTAAACAATTTTGGCCAATAGCACTATAAAATATAATCTATAAAATCATCATGAAATTCATCACCCTACGACTCAAACCAATCTTTCCATTCAACATATCCAAAGAAAAAGAAGGATATGTGGAGGGGAGGTAAACCATGGACAGTTTCATCCTAGCACATGAGCTCATTCACTCACTGAAGTCAACGAGAACCCTAGGTATTCTCATCAAGCTCGACCTCTCTAAATCTTTTGATAGAATAAGTTGGAAATACATGAGCTCCCTCCTTGAATCCTTTAGCTTTGATAACCTATTGGTAGCCTGGATCATGCAGCTCATATCCTCATCCTTCTTCTCCATCCTTTTCAATGAAGTTCCCTCTTGACCCTTTTCTCCCACCCATGGAATACGACAAGGGGATCCCATATCCCCCTTCCTATTTTTCATAATGGCGGAAAGCCTTGGGCGCTACATCAAATCCTCAGTAAAGGATGGCTCTCTGAAAGGTATACCACTCCATAACCTCTAGCTAGCTCTGTCCCACAGTCAATTTTTCGATGGAACTCATTTTTTGAATACCCTAACGACCCAGGAGGCTAACAAGATCAAAATCATCCTCACTGAATTTGTTGATTCTTCAAGTACCTCCTTAAACCTCGACAAGTCACAGCTCTACTTTCTCAATACCCTAATGGAAATCCAAAACCATATCTCTTGAATTCTAGGCATCCCAAAGATCTCTCTTCCTTCCAATTATCTAGGTGCTCCCCTCATGGGATAAACCACTCGTAACATTTCCTCGAAAAAACTATTGATTTCCATCTCTAATGGGCTTAGGAACTAGACCTTCAGCTCGCTAAACCTTGCAACCCTCTTGGTTCTTCTAAAATCCGTACTCCAAGCCATGTTGACTTACCTCTTCACTGCTTTAGAAACTCCCCAGTCTGTCATCAGAGCCATCAGAAACCTCCAATGAAGCTTCATTTGGCATGGTAATCAATCGAACAAGAAATGGGCACTAGTGGGTTGGGACAAAATCTACAGGCCCAAATATTTGGGCGGGATGGGACTTAGAGATACTGGAAAACTCAATCGAGTAATGGAGGATAAACTATGGTGGCATTGGCTTAAGGATCCCACATAACTATGGGAAAGAATCCGGAAAAGGAAATACGCGCCCAATACCAGAGAGGAGCTTCAAATCAGACTCAATGATCAGATCCATGTATCAAATATTTGGAACACAGCTTGGAGCAATATATCACTCATACAGAAGCATGTTTTATGGGAGATACAAATTGGAGAAAATTCCTTATTTTGGAAATACTTATGGCAGTAACAACCACCCTTATCCTCCATAGAAGATCTCAACCCCCTCTATCAACAAATGAAATCAAGGGACATTCTACATGTAAAGGATCTCTGGAAGGAAAAATCACCACAATTGATCCGGATTTTATGAGAAGAAAAAAATGAATACAGATTATTAACAGGTTCTTAACACAAAATAACAGAGATATAGTAAAATTGGTTTTCTATTCAATAAGGAAATAAGTTGAAACTGTAAAAATATGCAGTGGAAACAAGCTTGCTGGAATGGTGGTGGCTTATCTCTGAGAAGAGATGTGACAATTGCGCTCACTCATAAGAAGATGATTACAATGAGGCCCTGGAGTCCTTTTTACAATAAAAAAGAATGCCCAAAACCCTAGACATCCAAAAACCTAACCCTAGGAGATGAAGCGCCAAAATTCATGTGAGCCCCATTTGGGTAAGTTAGTACATTAACTTCCCGGGGTCGTAACTTTTGCATACGATCTCCATTTTAGGCGTGTGATAGCCCGCTGGAAAGGTATCATCGATGATATTCATTTTGGGGCCTAAATCATGCCTTTTAATATAATTTATTTGGTTCAATCTCGAAAAAGCTTCATTTAGGCCCTCAAAATGGCCCCGGAAGTTAAAACTGCTAAAAATAGTAAATTGCCAAAATTACCAGAAAATTGTTTTGAGCCAGTTGGAAAAGGTGCATGGCCACTAATATTCATCTAGATCAATCCTCCCTCCTTAGGAAGAAATTTTCTCCATTGCATTGGTTCCCCCCATCAGATGAGGAAATTTCTGCTGAATTTGGCCTCGGGTGAGCCACTTGCCTTGGTGCAGGAGTTGCCTTGCTTTGACGACTCAATAAAGTTGGATCCTTTGATGTCGAGTGCCATTGATTTGTGTGTCCACAATATGATTTCTTGATTCTTATTTTATGCATTTAGGGTTGAGCTATGTTGTTTTCAGTTGTTCTGCTATGTCGAAGGTGTCCAATAATGGTGGGAAATAAGAGCAAAGGAGATCCACGTTGAACACTGGGTGCAGGCCAAGGAAAAGAGGAAAGTTGATATCAAAAGAATTATCCCCCATGGCCTTGGTGATGGTGTACGACCCATAACGGAGTGGGAGAAGCTTCCGATGGGGTGTTGTAAGGCGTTCTTTCTGCAAGTGCAACCAAACTTTGTCGCCCACCTGAAAATTATGTGGCACTCAATGTTTATCATGGCACTGCTTGTACTTGTCATTGGACTTATGTAGGATATCCTAGACTTGTTGGAGGATGTGTTGGATCCGCTCAATGAATTGAGTGGCTTTGTCAGCTTCTATTGGAGTAAGAGATGATTCGGTTGAGGTGATCGCTAGGGGAAGTGAAATATCTATGGGACCCAATGGCTGGAATCCAAACCCCACCTGAAAGGGGTTGTGGTCGGTTGAGCTATGCAAGGATCGATTATAGCTATGTTGGACACAGGGAAGGCTCTCATCCCATGTGCGAGGGTGATTTTAATTATACATGTGAAGGATATGCACAATCATACAATTTACAACCTCGGTTTGGCCATCTGTATGGGGGTGGAAGGCCGTGGATTTGGTGAGCTTGGTGTCCAGCAGTGACCAGAGGCTCAACCAGAATGTGCTGAGAAATTGACTATCTCAATCTAATCCAATGGTTTGTGGGATTCCCAAATGTACCCAAACTCGTTCAATGAAGAGCTTGGAAGTGGCCTCTGCTGTGATGTTCTTCTTGCAGGCAACCATAATCGCCATCTTAGAGAAGTGATCAACAACCACAAAAACATAGTCATTTCCCCACCTAGCGGACGAGAGGCCCGACATGTAGTCCATTGAGATGGATTCCCATGGCCTATCAAGAGTAGGAAGAGGAGTGTACAGGCCCTGTTTCTTAGTGGTTAGTTTGGAAATAGTGCAGGCAATGCAGGATTTGATATACTTGTTGACCTCCCGTCGAAGTTTCGGCCAGTATAAATGTTTCTATAGAATAACCACTATATTTTTGATGCCGAAGTGTCTTGCCACCCAACTGTAGTGGGATTCCCAGATCAGCTTCGCCCACTTGCTTGATGGAACACAGATATGGACCAGACGACACAACAACCCATCCCGAAGATGGAAATTATTAACAATTGCGTTTGCACCCAACATTTGGTAGGTGGTGGCGAATTCTGGGTCTGTCTCATATAGTTGGGGCCATCGAGAGGTATCATGGCAACAAGAGTCTAGCACCATGGTGAGTGCCGCGACTGGTGGTTTGTTGAGGCAGTCAGCGACGCGATTGGTGCTTCTTGTTTTATACTTGATGTTGAAGTGGAATTGTTGCAAGTATGTGGACCACTTTTGATGGAAATCATTTTGCAATTTTCATTTTGTCTGCATGAACTGCAATGGCTTATGATCAGTGTGGATGACTATCTCCTTCCCAAGAATGTAATGTCTCCACTAGCGACAGGCTTGCACAATGGAGTACATTTATTTGTCATAAGTAGGGTACTTACAGACAACATCAGATAGTGTCTCACTATGATAGGCCACGGGGTGGTCGTGCTGAGTGAGAACGGCACCCACCGCATAGTATGAAGCATCTATCTCGATCTCAAAGGGTTGTTGTAGGTCTAGTATTGAAAGTACTGGGGTTGAGCACAAGCTCTGCTTCAAATCATTGAACGCTTGTTGTTGGGACCGACCCCATGCAAATTTCTCCTTATCACCACCCCTGGTTATTTGGCTGAGGGCCCATGCAATATGGGAGAATCCCAACATGAACCTGTGGTAGAAATTGGCAAGGCCCAAGAAGCTCTGAAGCTCAGTGAGTGTGGTTGGGGCTGGCCAATCACAGATGACTTGGATATTGCCTGGATCCACATGTATGCCATGATGATCAATGATGTAGCCTAGGTAATGGACCCTGTCCATGCTGAAGGATCACTTTTCTAGGTTGGAATATAGCTTGTGCTACCGTAGTGTGTGCAGAACCTGTTGAATATGCTGCAAGTGTTCGACCCAAGTCTTGTTGTAAATGAGAATGTCATCCAGATACACCACTACAAAATTATTGGTGAATGGTCACAGGATATCGTCCATCATCCTCATGAAAGTGGTTGGATCATTTGTCAAACCAAAGGGCATGAACAACGATTCAAAAAGGCCTTCCTTTGACTTGAAGGCGATTTTCCACACATCTGTTTGTTCTATCGGGACCTGGTGGTAGCGAGACTTTAGATCAATCTTACTGAAGTATTTGGCCCCTATGAGTTGATCAAGGAGGTCATCGATTCGGGGAATCGGGTACCTGTTTCTGACTGTGATTTTATTCAGAGCCCGGTAATCAATGCAGAATAGCCAGGTTCCATCTTTCTTTTGTACCAACACAATTGGGCTCCCGTAGGGTGATGAGTTGGGATGGATGTTCCCCTTGTTGAGAAGTTCTTGGATCTGTTTCTTGATCTCCTCATTCTCTAACAGAGAGCGGTGATAGACTAGACCATTAGGTAGTGGTGCACTGGGGGTCAGATCGATGGGTTGCTTGACCTGGAAGTGCAGAGGTACCCCGGTAGGTGAGGAGAAGATATCTGAGTATTATTCAATGACCTTACCTACTTTCTTCTGCTGTGTGGAGAGGTCAGTCGTAGAGACCCTAGATGTGGCCATGATCTTTCGCTTATTCTAAGAGAGAATCATAGAGAAGATAAACTTCCCCATCTGAGAGATGACCTTCCTACATTGCTTAGCAGAGATCAAGGAAATAACACTAGGTGGGACTGCCTTGGGTATCCTTTACAATTTCTTGTTCAAAGTAATAATAACACTACAAGGCCTAGACTCATATACAACATGACATTTCCATAAATAAGCTTGGCCCAAAAGAACATCACAAACTTTGAGAGGAGTAACATCACACAATAACTCATCTTTGAATGGCTTGAGGTCGTACGACAGTCGACACTGTTGGCTGACGTGGAGATCGCTTCCTTGGTAGAGCCATCCAATGGTGTAGGGTTGTGGGTGCGACATTGTTGGTAGGGCCAATCGCTTGATGACCTCTACTAAGATGAGGCTCTTCTGGCTACCACTATCAATGATGAAGTGCAGCGGGGTGCCTTTTACCCACATATTTGAATGGAAGAGGCGTTCTCCTTCTTCTAGATCATCCGGTTCACCAGGATGGAGCTTGGTGGTAGCAACGATTGCACTGGGTTCCATGTCAATGATCTGTCTTCCCCTTCCTGGTTCTGGCTCAGAGTTAGAATCCACATCTGATTCAGAGGCTTTCACTTCGACCACCAGCGACTGCTTTGAGCGACAGTTAGCAGTGTTATGCCAAGGGCTCTTATGGAAGTCACACCACTTCCCGATATCTTTCATTGTCTTTCCAGTGTCCTTCTTTGCTTGCGGCTTGGACTGGTTGTCCTGATACTGTCCATCTTTTCTTTTTCCTTTGGTCTGTGGGTTGGGGCCTCCCTTTCCTAGATTTTTTTGTGAGGGGTTCCCAGCCCAAATTTTCGCGTCTTTTGTTTGAGCCTCTGCTCGATTTTGACAGCATATCGATAGGCTGCGCCCAAGGATGAGATGTCCAGAAATTCCATTTCATTCCGGATGTATATATGCAAGGCACCGGGATACTTGAGAACCATATGTTTCTTTGAATCTTTGATACCCAACTTGGTGCGCAAGGTATGGAATATATTTGTGAAATCTGGCACTGCTTGGTCTCTTTCTTGCCGCAGTGTGGTCCATTTGGTATATAATTTGTCATAACTTCTGACAGGGTAGTATTGTTCCTTAACAGAATCCCTGAAGGATTCCTAGGTGGCTGTGACTGTAAATAATGAGGGTTCCTCTGTTTCCTTTTGCTCACAGAAAGTTTCCCGCCAATCTTTGACATGGGGAACAACTTTGAGGAGTGAAAAAGTAATATTTTCTCTATTCAAAAAGTTATGGACAGAAAAATACCCTTCTAGTATATTCAACCACTTGTCTACAGCATTTGTGTCTATCTAACCTTCAAATATAGGAATATCAAAGTTTATTTGTACCTTGAAGGGGGCGGCTCCTCCGCTCAAAGAAAATGTGTTGCCTGTTGGTAGTCGCCGAAGGATTTGTGCGAAACTATCAATCATCTCATTCCATTGTTGCATGAGGGCTTCCTCAATCAAAATTTTGAAAGGATCTCTTGTCCCATCATATTTATTTTCTCCTGCCATGAGAGGTCACTTGGGTGTGAGAGAGATTTTGTCCTCAAGAGAAACAAGCTCGAGACCCAACTCTTTGTACTCCGACCTCATTGGGGACATGCATTAAGACGACAAGGAGTAGATCGCTCTGATACTACTGATCCAGATTTTATGAGCAGAAAAAAATGAATATAGATTATTAATAGGTGCTTAACACAAAATAATAGAGATACAGTAAAATTGGTTTTCTATTCAATAAGGAAATAAGCTAAAACTGTAAAAAAATGTAGCGTAAACAAGCTTGTTGGAATGGTGGCGGCTTATATTTGAGAAGAGATGTGAAGGTTGCGCTCATTCACAAGAATATGATTACAATGAGCCTCTCAAGGAATTTTTACAATAAACAGGAATTTCAAAAACCCTAGACATCCAAAAACCTAACCCTAGGAGAAGAAGCGCCAAAAGTCATGTGGGCCCCATTTGGGTAAGTTAGTACATTAACTTCCAGGGGTTGTAACCTTTCCATATGATCTCTGTTTTAGGTGTGTGATATCCCGTTGGAAAGGTATCATTTAGGAGATTCATTTTGGGGCCTCAATAATTCCTTTGTCTATCATTGAGTTGGGTCGATCCTAAAAAACCTTCATTTAGGCCCTCAAAATGGCCCCAGAAGTTAAAATTGCCATAAAACTATTTTGAGCCAGTTGGAAAAGGTGGGTGGCCACCGATATCCATATGGATGAAAAAAACCCCTAGTTTAGGTGGAAAAATCAACCCCATGAATTAAACTTACAAGAGGATAAAGACTTGCAGACCTGTAGGGACTGTTCCAATCAATGAAAAATCCACATCAGGGAAGGACCGAACATCCTCAGATGGGGCCATTCCCCAACAGGTAACTTCTTATTCAATGAAGGTTACCATTTCCAAGAAAACCACCAAATTCAACCAAAAGAGCACATATGGAGCAAAATCTGTAATCCAAAATTATGGCCAAAAGTTTCACTTTTCCTCTGGTTAATTTCCTAAAACCGCATTCTCACTTGGGACAACCTTCAAAAATGAGGGTTTGTAGTCCCTTCAATCTATCCCCTTTGTCGACAACAGGAAGAGACGATGGATCACTTACTAAATCATTGCAGCCACAATGAGGCCATTTTGGATATGGAAGCACAACTAATGCGTTGCTCCAACAGGAACCGGGCCAACATCATAAGAAACATTGAAAATTGGGATTCAATATCCTATCAAAATCCAATATTAGACTGCATATGGAAGCTAATACTAGGCTTTGAAGTCTGGAAAATTTGAAAAGAACAAAATAAAATAATTTTTCACTCCACTCCCTTCCCCCCTCACTCCACTTGGGCAAGGATCCTCAACCTGATCTGAGAAACAATCAGAGTCAAGCACTGGACTTAAGAATATCTCAAGTACAATCCTGTGGAAAGTCACATCCTCCAGGCCTACTAGCTAAATCTCACCAAAGATTCATGAAATAGTTATACTCGCAATATTAAAATTGGTTGTAGTCCGAGCACTTGGTCCCCTCCCCCTGGCTTTGTTAAACTAAACTTTGATGGTTCTTCAAAGGGTAATCTGGGGATGACTGGTTTTGGTGCAGTACTAAGAGACAGTGAGGGGAGAATTCTACACATCACATTAGGATATATGGGACTCAACAAAAACAACCCTGCAGAACTATGGAGCAATAAGTCACAATATCTTTCAACTCATAGTGGAAGGGGATTCCTAGATAATCATCCAGCTCATATCCAAAATCATCCATGGTTCACACCCATTGAAAATCTCACCCAAATGGAGATTACTAAGAATGTTAGAATACTTCAAGTCCCCCCTTCATCCCCATCTCATACTTATCCCCTCTCATGTGAAAAGAGATGCCAATAAAATTGCAGATTGTCTGGCCAATGAGGGAGTGGACTCAAAGGAAGATCCCATCTAATGGGATGCTCAAATATCCCCACTGACCATGCTATTGGCATATTGTCTTGATCTCACCCAAAGAGACTATCTTGCTCCATATGGGGTGACACGTAGCCCAGAGGAGACCACACAACCCCCTCACAGAACTTTTCATAAATATGGTCGGTTGCCCTAATGCCTATTATTTGATGGAGGATGGCCATAAGCTCTCACAGAGGGAGGGGGGACAACTCCCCTATGCAATATTAATTGCGGCCTCGATGATTAATTGTAGGAGGGTGACATTGGGTATGGGAGGTAGTAGATCAGTCATATCCACCCCTCAGTTAACTATCTAGCTCGACCATGGAATTCACCACTTCGCCTTAGTGCTTTGCCTCATTTCTCTACTCGGGAATTTGGTTTTGGTCAATTCGATTCTCTCTGGCCTCATACATAGATTCCTTTGACCTCCAAGCTCCACCATGCTGAGAGGGAGAGAGGAAAACCTAGGTGAGATCCTACCTGGTACAATCGCGCAGCAAGGGAGAGACACCTGCACAATTTGGAGAGGGCTCTATCCATAGCCCGGACTCATCTAACCATGTGTCCACATATGCCTCCAATGGCCTTCGTGGAGGAGGAATTCCTAAAGGAACCAATTTAGGTTCCACCAGAGTACATCCTCTACACGGTCCCAGATGCCCATGATATCCCCAACACCAGTGTTGTTGCTATAGATACAATGACATCCATGGATGGCGCCACTTACTTTGTTTAGGAGGAACTCCCCACGATGGATTTTTAGGCTGAGCCTCCACTGTTGAACCCAGTTGAGGATTGTGAATAGACTTCACCCAGCCTCTTCAGCCTGTAGCAACTAGATCTTATTTTTGAGATCAAGAGGAACTTCCCACTATGGATTGTCGGGTTGAGCCTCCACCGCTGAACCCAGTTGAGGATTATGACTAGAATCCACCCAGCCTCTTCAGCCCGAAGCAACTAGAGCTTATTTTTTATATCAAAGGTTATATGATGGAGAAACTCCACCAGCACACCCTCATAGTAGTTGCATTGACATGTTGTTTGAAGCCTTCTCGAATGCGTCAGCCAAGAAGAGGTCACCGACCTACGCGCGGCCCTACGTGCTCAAACCCAATTATGGCACCCTTCACAATGGATCTTTGGATGGTAGGTTCCACTATTCTGATAGCCCCTCTAATGTTTAATTCTGCACAGTTCTCTGAGCCTCACCGACACGATGATGGATTTTTCTTCTTGTCAACCTGGTGTGGTACTCTGTTCAATTTTTTTCCTAGTTTTAATTTTCAGATTTTGTTAGTATGTATAGAATGCCCAGACAGATTTGTTAGCACTACTAGCCACCACCTATTGTGGTTTCCAACAAAATGGGAGGGCAAGTGGCAGATGCCCTTTTTGGCTGAAAACACAATTGGTTGCCACCTATTTTGGTTTCCACTAGTTTGGCAAAACAAGTGGGATGACGGTGACATATATCAATTTTGTATAGTGACAACGCATTAATAAGGAAATACCACCCTTTTTATTTACAAAAAACAAAAAAAATTAACATATTTATATAAATTGGAAAGTAATTGAAAAATAAAGTACACATGTAATCACATTAATATAATATAAAATAAATAAATAAAATGGGTGAATTTGCTTGCCTATCCATCTTTCAAACCATATGCTAAATCAATTTCCCTTTGCGTAACATTTGCATCTCTTTTACGACGAGCTTCTCTAACCAAGTCATATAGTCGTTGCGATGATAACCTACCGACATGATGTTGTTTACATCTTTCAATCCATACATTCATCCAGTCAAGATTGTTAATGTATAAATGCAGTGGATCCCAATCTTGAGCAACTGAATCAAAAAATCATAATTCACCAATATTAAATATTAGTTATAACGTCCATGGAAAGTATTAATAATTTATGAAATAACAGATATTAATATATTAATGAGTATGATCATATACACAAAAAACAAATATTTATGTGTATTAATATAAATCAACACAATTATTAATATATTACCTCTCATATTTTGTATTCTACCTTTCCCCAACATGTGCTCCCAATCTTCAAATCTTTTGATGGATTTCACATCCCAAATGCGATCCACTGCATGCATAGTTGGCCCTACTAGGAAGATATTGAAAAATATACACCATGGATTGATATACCATATATCCCTCCGCCATAAAACCCTCAAGACGTGTTCTTTGTTTAACCAAATCCTTCGATGATTTCAAGTGCCTCTCCACCATCCACATTGACCTTGTGTGTATAGGTCCACAAATTTCAATCTCCTCAACTCGATGTATGAGGTAGTGTTCTTGTGCATTGAAAAATGTTGGAGGTATATAATTTTTCATTTCACACATTAGTCGAGGAATTTCTCTCTTCCAATACTTTATATCATCTTCATGGATTTCTTTCAATGGAAACCGTCTACATGGGATCATGACACAAGAATATAACATGTTTCAACATAACATAATATATATTACAATACAAGTAAAACACATGTCATTAAGTACAACAACAAATTGAAAGGAAATTTTGCATATAAATCACAACTACTTACCTCATGTATTTTCCAAGATCATATATAACTTGTTTGATGTTGTTGTCAAAGTCGTTTGGGAGAGATAGTGGTAGAACATACTATAACAAAAAAAAATGAACTTTTATTTCTTTCGACCAAAGTAGACAAAAATAAGTAAAAAAACTTAAAATATGTATAAGGCCAATATATAAATATGTATACCAAAATTCTTACCTTAATGAAGGTATGACAATCATGTGTTTTTACCCCACCAAATTCACATTTCTTCGTTAACGTATTATTTATGTTTGAAGAAAAACCCGTGGGAAATTTAATTCTTTGAATGACCTCTTTTCCATCATTGCTTTGTTTCTCTGTTAATAACCATGGAAGGTTATTTTGGTATCCATCTCTATTTGATCGGATCACACTTCGCATTGCATGATTGACTTCTTGAATGTCAGTACAAATTTTAACAATTTTTTCTTTATCCCTCCTACCATCTATGATTCACCATAATGTTTCTATCACATTCTTCGCGATATGCATTGTATCAAACAAATGAGCTATTTTTATCTCCTCATAGTATGGAAACCTCATGAATTGAGTGGGGTAACATTTCATTCCTCGTGGAAGCCCATTATTAATACCTTCATGATGGTGACCTTCATGAAGCATAAAAGAAATAACAACAATAATTATCAAATACGGTAAAATAAATTGAATGATTAAAATAAAAATTAAAAACATTACATATACGATACATAAAGAAATTGTGTACCTTGATGATTTCTATTATATTTCAACCTCCACGGATGAGGTGTCATTCTTCGTGGTTTTAAACTAGTGTCTTCTTTCCCATTGAAAAGATGTTTGCCAGTAGTACGATACCTATGATTCTTAAGGAGGAGGTGTCTATACTCATCAAACACCACCTTTACTGAACTTTTTGAATGACAATACTTCATCTTGGGACCACAGATAGGACAAACAAATTTACCCTTTGTTTGAAGATCTGCAACAGATGGATTAATCATGTCAATTATACGATGAGATTATTTAAAAATTAAACATGCAACATGATATATTTAAAAAATTATATAGTATTAAAGAGAAATAGAATGCCACATACCACAAAAATGTGTTAGTCCTGGGGCATCATTAATTGTCCATAAAAGTACTCCACATAATTTAAATTTCTTCTCCCCGATTGGTTTACAGATGTCATACATAGTGATTCCATCCCATAACTTTAGTAGCTCGTCGATAAGAGGCCCGATATATACATTCATATCTTTAAATCATTACTTACCTAATTGTTTGAAATTACACATAATTACTATAACCATGATATTTATATATAAGTAAATAAATAAACAAAAATATATTATGCAAAAAACAAAACAAATGAAAATTTTACATTCAAAAAATTAATGTAAACAAATACCTGGAACAATCATCGGCAGCATTATGTGCTTCCTCTTTGTTGACATCCAAGGAGGAATGTTATTGTTGATAACAAAAATATGCCACACTGAGTAAATATACCTAATCTCTCTGAATAGATTAACATCATTAGCTTCCAATGAAAGCCAAACATTACGAGGTTCATCTTTGAAATCTGCCCATTTTTACTCAATTTCCCTAAATGCATAACCATCGGTAGGCATTCGAAGAACACCATCTCCACTTTTGTTACATGCATGGTAATCCATAAATTGTGCTATGCTTTCACAACTGAACGATCGTTGCAAACGTGGAATTATGGGAATATGACAAAGAACCTTTCGAGGCACCCTTTTTGTTACGTGTTCAGTTTGATATCTACTAATAAGACATTGCAGACATTCTGTTTTCGAAGCATGTTGTTCATAATATATAATATGATCATTAGGACATGCATCTATAGTTTGATAATCCATTCCAATGTATTTCATAATGGCATGCAAATCTTGATATGTGAGAGGTAAAATATTTAACGATGGTAACAAAAATTCACCAAACAATCTACAACATAACAAATAACTAGTTAATGTAAAGAATACTAATTGTAAAAATTGCACTCTTATTTTACACATTAATTAACACTAAAAAAAATACAAAAAAGTCAACATTTATGTATATGATATGAAACATATTATATACCTTAGGATCTGTGTTATACAAGTGTTCGAAAAATTATTCATAACCTTTAAGTTCACTAGCAGCAATGTAGTGGAGAGAAGATTTTCTCTTGAGCCTTCATAAAGTCATTTATTTTCCTTTTCTAATAGAGGTTCATCATAAATACCATCATTGTCCCCATCCTCATTTGAATGAGCAAACAAATCTTGGATCATTTGATTTGTCCCATCATCTTCTTCCATGGGATCATTAACTTGATTTGTCCCATCATCTTCTTCCATGATATCCTCATTTTCTTGATCATGTTCATCAGCTTGTACAACATCATTTCTACTACTAGTTGGTGCAATATTCTATAGAAAGTTAGAGGGAAACTCTAAATTTATAATTACAAACTATCATGCAAAATTAGTGTGTATAAAAAATATTCAAAAAATATATATACACATATATAATTTTATATAAAATAAAAAATATAAAAACAAATAATGACTATATAGCTAATTACCACGGGATGATATTCATTTGATCCCATATCAATGTTCCCATATTTCTTACAATTTTTTTTAGTTGTTTCTATTAAAATTCTTACGGGGCATGTAGTGCAACATCTTTTGCAAGGGCAATAACATCTACCATCACCCTTTTCACCCTCTTTATTTTTTTTCCAACCTCTAATATTCTGCAACATTCTTCTGTAAAAAAATACTCTTTCTGAACCATTGTTGTTATAGTAATATTGTCGCAACATCTCTAATTTGAAAAATATTTATACATGTTTTTTTCATCACAAGAGCGCCAAACGTTGACTAGGTCAATGTTGATTTTATCAAACAATATAATGGTCAATGTTGAGTTTGTCAAACAGTGTAACGATCGATGGTTAGCTTCGCTCTTGGGACGATAACCAAAGTTCGTCACAAGAGAGACAGCAGTCCACTATCTTCACATTCATCGCTCTTGAGAAGTACATATGGTTTCGTCGCAAGAGTGACGAACGCGAGCTATATTTATAAAAAAAATGAAAAATTCAACTCTTTATCTTCAATTTTGCGATGAAAGGGTATTGTCATCGCAAATTTTTCAATATGTAGTAGTCACTAATGTTGATTAAGGTTGGTTTTCATTGATGTCAACCCTTGAAGAAAGACCTGTAGCACAAAGGTTTGGGTAATGGAACCAATAGTGTTTGATGTAAATATGACTCATTATTGTTTTTTCATGGTTGATAAGAAGTAAATATGGATGAACTCCAAAGTGGTCCCCTTATGGTGAAAGCCCTCACGGGAAGACGCTTTGTGGAGTAAGAGAACCAATGATTAATTGTGGAATAATGAGATGAAGGAAAGTGAATTTATTAGGGAAAATATCCTAGATGGATAGTTCTTGTCATGTCATTTCCGGTGGTATGTGGAATGTCACATAATTTCTCACGGTTAGAGAGTTATGGCCATGAGAGGTTGGAGACCCCAGGTTTGGGTAATGGACCCAAGTTTGTTTGATGGGTAATGGTATGAGTTATGATATATTTTCAGATAATAATATTCTATATGGATAGTACATGTCATGCCATTTTTAGTGGTATGTAGAACGTCACATAAATCCTCACGGTTTGAGATTTATGGCCTTACGAAGTTGGAGGACCCTCATATGTCATCTAGAAGCCCCAAAAGGTCAAAGTAATCAAAGTGGTTTAAGAGATTTTAAAAGGTAAATAATAAAGTGAAGTGATGAATTATTATAATTCAAAGTGAATACAAAATAAATTGTTTCAATAACAATTTTAAAGGAGAAATTAGAAGTGGACCCAACCATAAAATAAGGAAAGTGAGGCCAAGTGACCTAGAAAATGTTTTTAAGGAAGCTACTTGGAGAGTATAAATAAGAGGCAAGGCTCTCTCATTTGAATAAAACTTGAGAATATTGAATATATATATATAGGTGTATGAGGTATAAAAATGATATCTAAGCCAGAATTCTGAGGAAAGTGAAGAAAACAAGGCCGAAATGCAAGGAAGGATAAATTCTTTTGATGGTGCTTTCTAAGGTATGTTATTTTCAGGTCATCTCACCATTGTCGCTATAAATGTTTTTCTATAATGATTCAGATCTTGAAATTGCTATGAAAGTGAGACAAAATATACAAGTATCTGTGGTTAAAAATTCATCTTGTGGGTAGTTGTATTTTGGGAGTTACACTCTGTGGAAAATAGGGTTTGTGGTAAGTCCTGAAACTAGTCAAAATTTGGTGTTTCGGGTAAAAATGTCATAACTTCTTCATAACAGATCCAAATTAAGTGAGACAAAATTTGTTGGTTAGGGTACCATATTTATTATGTTTTGTTATAGTTTCAGATCATTTCAGAAAATATTGTGTGCGGGGCATGCTCTACAAGATCACTCTCTTGAATAAGCTAAAATTCAGCAAGGTATGCCATTTTTGCTATAACTCCTTTTATGAGAAGTTCCAAGTAGTGCCACTTGGAGGAATTGTATAAAACATACTGAATAACATTGTGTATTAGTTTCATATCTTTATACATTACAAGTTAAAAGTTATGATTACTTCAAGTTAGGGTTGTTGACTAATCCAAAACTAGGCATGTGAGACTAAATAAAAGTTTGATGAAAATGCTAGTCTCTTGTTTTTAAAGTTAAGGAAGGTTTGTAGGAATGTGATCATATACACTAGGTCTATTAAAGAGCTACAAATCAGATTTGGATAGTGAAATTGATGGGGGATTTTGGTTGAGGTACATGTTGAGTACATGGTTGAGACAAGTAGTTGATGAGTTGGCGCACATACATGAGGTGTATAGTTGATGATGTTGGTACACATCGATGAGTCATAGTTGATGAGTAGTTGACACATGATTGGTAC
>ML818076.1:83521-96901 GCA_009831015.1 Picea engelmannii
TATTGCTCAGTACATGATATATATAATTTAATGGTAAATAAGTAAAATAACACTGGTAACTCTAATGCTTTGTAAATAAAGAAAATCCAACATGGTATCAGAGTTGGTTACCTTCAGAATAGTTTGACCATTGGAAGGAAGATCATTTGCAACATCACCTTGTCGCTACACCATAAATTATTTATCAAGATCGTTGAGCACTAGTTCCAAAGGCATTGGGACTTATCTTTACACAGATTAGTGCACCCTACCTTAGCACACCCCCTACAACTCTCAGTTTGCATTTTGGTGAAGTTTGAAAAATTAAAGTTTTTCAAAGCTAGGGTTTCTACCAGCGAAAATGTCAACTAGCATGAGAGTTGAAGATAGATTGGATGGAGCAGATAACTTCAGATCCTGGAAGCACAAAGTTCTCCTCATTCTAGAGGAGAATGATTTATTAGATCACATCAAGTAGATGCTTCTAGAACCGGAAGAAGACACCAAAGTAAAGTTCAGGAAGAATGAGGTCAAGGCCAAGAGGATCTTGACAAACTCAATAAAGGATCATCTAATACCTAATGTATTAGAACTGAAGACACTGAAGGAAATGTTTGATGCCCTAACTAGACTTTATGAAAGTAAGAATATCAATCAAAAGATTACTCTAAGGCATCAACTCAGAAACGTGACACTGAACAAGTCAGTAATAGTAGCTAACTATTTTATGAGGATATCACATATCAAGGACCAGTTAGCAACCATCGGAGATCTAGTAGAAGATGTTGAACTTGTGACTACTACACTCAATGGATTTCCCTGCTATTGGGATCCATTTTTTCAAGGGATTTGCACCGGAAGCAAATTTCCCAAGTTCAACAAGCTATGGGAAGACTGCACCCAAGAGGAATCTAGGTTGATATCCAAATCACAGAAGACAAATGATGATGAAAATCAAGCACTTGTTTCTCAAGTGAAGAGAAATGAAATGGAAGAAGGAAGCTCAAAAAAGTCTAAGAAACCATGCCAAAGGAAGGATGCGTCAAATATCAGATCCTACAACTACAAGAATACATGACATTATGCCTCACAATGCCCTCATAAACATGAAAATGGAAAGAAGAAGCAACGCCATGCACATACAACAGAAGCTGAAGAGCACAAGTCAAAGGATGAAGAATTTTTATTTGTTTCAACACTCACATGAACCATCAATCAAGGGAGTGACACTTGGCTCATAGATAGCGGTGCTTCGAAGCACATGACCGGATCCTAAAACTCTCTTTCAAATCTGACGGAAAACAACTCATCCCTTCAAGTGGAGCTTGGGGATGATTCCAAGCATGCAATCAAAGGAATTGGAGAAGCCTCCCTACAACTTGACTCAGGTAACCGTCTTTTAATTAAGGATATTTTGTTTGTACAAAACTTAAAGAAGAATCTAGTTTCCATGTTTGCTTTAGAAGTTAAAGGTTTTAGGGTAGCTTTTGTGGATGGCCAAGTTCTTATATGGCCCAAGAATTCAAGCATTGATAAATCTATCATGATTGGTGTTCGAGAGGGAGGACTATACAAATTGAAGGGACACCAAGAATAAGCCCTTGTACACAACAGTGTTAGCTCAATTGAGTTATGGCACCAAATACTTGCTCACATAAACTATAGAGCACTACTAATACTGGGCAAGATGGTTATAGGTCTACTTGACATTTAGGTAGAACATGACGGAGTATGCAAAGGTTGTGCACTTGGAAAGAATGTCAAGGGAAGCTTTACTATCAGTGACAGTAGGTCCAGGGGTATCTTGGACATCATACACTCCGATGTATGCAGATAGATGATGGTGACATCCTTAGGAAAATTTGTATACTATGTCTTATTCATAGATGACTATTATCAAAAGACATGGACCTTGTTCTTGAAAACAAAAGATGATGTCTTCAACAAGTTTTAAGAATTCAAGGCTTTAGTTGAAAATCTCTCTGAAAGAAAGATTAACGTCTTGAGATCAGATAATGGAGGTGAGTACACCTCAAAGGAGTTTAAATACTTTTGCAGAGAAGCATGGATTAAGAGGGAGATAACAAATCCCTACAGTCCCCAACATAATGGGGTTGCAGAAAGAAAGAACAGATCCATTGTAGAAGCAACGAAAGTGATGATCCATGACCAGGGCCTACCCATGCACTTAAGGGCAGAAGAATCCAGTACAACTCTGTATGTCTAGAATAGAAGTCCTCACAAGATATTGGGGAACAAGACACATGAAGAGGTGTTCACTGGAAAGAAATAAAAAATCAATCACTCGAGGATTTTTGGTTGTCCAATATTTATACATGTTCCAAAGGAAAAGAGAATGAAGTTGGAACCTTTAGGAAAGAAGGGCACATTCATTGGATACAATGAGACTTCAAAGGCTTACAAAATATACATTCTAGGACAGATAAAGATTGAAATCGGTCGGGATGTAACATTTGATGAAAATGAAGCCTTCAAAAGATCAAGGGAGTCTAACATAGATGAGGACCGAGAGGAGCAAGAGGCTCCAAGGGAAGCAATCATGGAAGAATCTACACCAGAGGAACTCATTCCAGAAGTTCAGAATGAGATGGTAGAGTCAGAGAGACCTGTAGATCCACCCAAAGAAGATGCAATCAATAGGAAGAGACAAGCTTGGCTCCAGAACACCTTACAAGAAGTTGAAGGACATGCAACTCCCAAAGGATATTTTAAAGAGAGAAATAGACCACATAAGTTTTCTAGCTATGTGGAACTTGTTGGAACACATATTTTTCTAAACTTTAGGCTTTAATAAATTTATTTATTTTTGTTGATAAAGTTTTATGTATAATCGAATCATCTTAAATCTTTCAGATTTATGGAGCCGCCAAATGATTAATGAGTCAAACCACTGAAAGTTGCTTCATAGTTTCACGTTTTGGATATTTTGTTATGTCTTAAATTTCAAAATCATGATACCTGAAAGATGAGCGGTAAAATGTCGAAAGACTAAATCCCAATTAATTAAATTAAACTAAGTCAAAGAAGTTAATCATTTCACGTTTCGGGAATCCAGGGTCTTACATTCATCACATCTAAAAAATCCCGAAACCCAAGTTCTCGAAAGTGTTGAGTTTTAAACATGATTAATTAACTTCTTAAAAGGAAATTAACAGTGTAAATTAATATTTCGTCCATTCGCTTCCAGGATATTTCAATTTTGTTCCATCCAAAACTCCTGATCGCGAATCGTCGATATTTAATAATATTAATTATGGATCAAAGGAAATGTTTTCCAGCGTAGAGTGTGTATGACCAGATGCACTTTCCTCATTAAAACCAATAAATTCATCATCCATAAAAGCATACTTGAATTAATGCAATTTGAGCGTAAATAAAGATGTTCTATTTTGAATTTCATTGTTACCTTCAACAAAGTAGTGGGTTTTATCCAAGGAAAGCTTACGCATTCTCCCGTGTAACATGTATTTGTGTTCTATTTCTAACATCATGGCACCCAGGAAAACATCGAAGAAGAATGATGATGCCGGTGAAGGTTCGAATCCGAACGCAGACGTTCTGTCGGATACTACGCCACATGCTGTAGATTCCATTAGATCCTAGACGTAGATTTTTGCAATCTTGGAGCACGAAGTTATAAATTTCCCAGACGATTCTGGAGATGAAAAGAATGACACTCAAGGAACCAAACTCATAATTATAGTAGAATCTGAGCTTCATAAAATAGCTACACGGCCAAAGCTCATGCCATATAATGACATGATAAGCTGGGTTCTGGAATAATCAATGTGCAGACCAGGAGCATCATCAATCACCAAAAGGTCGTTGTTGGCTCTTTCAGGCCGGAACACCTCCAAGTAATGTACAAGCTATCCCCTAATCCAAAATATATTTATAATGTTGCGTTCATGATGGAGTTTGAACAAAAAGAATGTGTGCAATTTGACCGAAGCTACCCAGATATAGTTAAAACCTGGTGGGGAATTCCAACAAAATTCAGAGCTGACTCCCATGGTGTTTATTCCACCACATCATTAAATGAGTATATGGTCTATATAGCCATGATTCTATGTAGAATATTTGGAAAGAAAATCCCTACTCATTTACTAGTGGAATGGGTATCAATCATGCATGAGGTTGCCGAGGGTTTCACTTTCGACTAGGCTAAGATGTTGTCTGATAACCTAGCCAAGGAAATTACTGAGTATCAAATGGTGAAGTCAAAAGGTCAACCTGCCCCTTTTTATATGTCTACGTATGTCATGGATTCCATCTGTTTTATGAATCCATTCCCATTGATGAATTGGAGTTGGAACCCGACCAGTGCCGAACCTATCCATTTTTATCATTCCAAACTATGGGAGGAAAAGGCTAAAGATTTTTTTTATGAAATCTGTCATAATGTAGTTATCCCCATTCATCAAACACTATATGGCCATCCACCTCCTTGGATTTTAGATCAAATTATGGGAAACCTTAAACAGGTTGTAGATTGGTTCATTAAAGAAAATTTCTCCTATATCAGGGTTTTTGGATGCTCGGTTTCCCCTCATGCTCTCCCAAATTTTATGCCTGACAGACTAGTGTGCAGAGAAGTGGCTTACCAGATGACAACATGAGGCATTGGCCAAGAGTTAAAAGTAGCTTAGAAGAAAGTTTGGCCAGTCTTTCCTCTACAGGTTGGAAGGTTTTCCTTGTTGAATTTTGACCATTCCAAAGTAGAGGTTGTAACTTTAGAGGATGTCAAATTGGTCGACATTGAATTCAAAAGACATGATGCATACCAGATCGTGGAGAAGCACCTAGCTCATTGCAATATGAAAATATATATGCATGGAGATTCTCCATATAACGATATATTCAGGTGAATTAGACCTTATAAGGAGGTACAAGGCAAAGTTAAGGCGTTATCCCCTGACCAATAGGCCAGTTTCTTCACTTTCCAAAAGCACAGATGGAGTAGTTTTCCCAAGATACTACAGGGAGAATTGATAACCATCCCTCTGGTGTAGGGATCCATACCTCCAGGTTTTAAACTAGATTCTTTTGGTAAACAAACTACCGAAGAAATTCCAAAGAATATCGAAGTGTCTACACAAGAATTAGAAGCCTCATGGGTAGGATATCTAGGGCATTAGACAAAGGTTCAATCTGAGACAATACTAAAACAAAAATAAATGGTAATTCCTTTATCGCCAGTCACCCCTACTGATACCTCACAAAGAGTAGAAGGAAAGCAGCTCATAGAGATAGGCAGTCCTATTACAACACTAACCCCTCTATAGTCAAGTTTCAAAACTCTCGGTCCTAAAATTACATTTGCAAGCGATCTTACCCCGATCCCGCTTGAAGAGATGCCTCCTTCAAACTTTTTCTTTAGCACAAAAAGGAGGGCCATAGTCAGAAGATAATCACATAAAAAAGAAGGGGTAGTAGCCAAAAGGAAAAGGATGATATTTTATGGACAGAGCTTGGAGGATTCAGAGCTCACAAAGGAAATGGCTGGTTCATTAGGCACCTTCTCTACAACCAATCAGTGGTCGGTCGAGAATTTGGCAGAGCAATTGAAACGGAGAAATCTATTGATAAGCCAATTACAAAATCAAATAAGGACTACAGAAAAGAATGTCAGAGATGAAGTCAATAAAGGGCTTGAACAGGCTAGAGCTAGTGATAAACAAGAAATTCAATTGCTCAAATCCAATCTTAATGAGATGCATAAGAATGTGCAAGCGAGTGAAAAGTGGGTTATTCAACAAAGTGAATTAGTGAAGCAAGTACAAGCCAAGTTGAACTTGACTGAAAGTATGGTTATAGATATAACCGTTTTTCAAGCACGGGCACTGGAATTATGTAAACAACTAGAATCAACGCAACAAGGCATTTTTGATAAGGTGGAAATTATTCAAAACAATTTCCAGATTGTGAATCAATCATTGGAAAACATTTGTCTCAGAGAAAGAGAGGCTACTACAACTCGAATCACTTTTCAAGAAGCGGTTGTGTCATTGGCTAGAGAAGAAATTTCTATAATTCCCAGATTATCTGTTGCAGAGCAGGTCAGAGGTGACATAATATTGAAAACATGGGAGACCAATATAACCGAGAGTAAAATATTGGCTAAGGAAATCAAAGAGGCTTGTGAAGTGGTTTTTCACTCACTAAATAAAAAATCACTAGGCCTCGGAAAAGATGATTGTTTTGAAGTTCTGGGACAAATTGACATTGCAAAACATCAAATTGATATCAAAGCAAGCTTAGAAGAAGCTCAGGTTGAAATTTAGCAGTTAAAGCAGATTGACATCTCTTAGATAGATAGATGGTTGGTGAAGCCTAATCTACAGTTACAGTCAATGACTTCTGAAGACTAAAGGATAGAAGATAGATTGCCACAATTACAAAGGAAGTTGTACATTTTTGAGGCCAAAGATGTGACAGAACCTTCCATGCTAGTAGCACAATTTATAGGCAGGTGTGTCGAATGTATTGAGCGAGGAAAAGGGAGTACCTCAAAGAACCAATGAGATAACATGTACTGCATGGGAAAGAGACAAAGGAAAACTAAGCAAAGCGTTCCGAGTCTTTTATTTTGTAACCGCCACTTTTTAGAAATAATGAGAATTCAAACTGCCTAGGGTTGAAAATCATTTTGTATAAATACATATTGAAAAGATGAACAAAGGGAAGGTTTTTGCCTTATGTAATTGAGAAAACTCTCCTCATTGAGGATTAATACAAATATAGACCAGAGATTCCACATTTCATTCATTTGAGTTATGTGTTCTTCTGTCTTTCCACATTCCAACATATTTTTATATATTTCCTTGATGAATGCTTGATCACAATTTAGTACAACATTTACTGTGATTACATTTCATTTAGTTATCTGATAGCAAACAATTTTTCCTCTGTGTTTACTGTTAGTAAATACAAGACCTGTGACTTAATTAGATTGCTACATTTTATGCTTCATTTAAGGTTATTCAATATATTTTCTTCTTCTGTTACAAAGTAAGATTCTTTTGTAATTGATGCCTTGCTTTGTCTAACAACTTTATGTTTTTCTCTCATTACATTGAATATTTTTTAATTTTAACTCAGATATGAAAGACAATCTCTGAGTTGTTATGCTGTTAATTCAATTTAAGGAATTTTTCTCACATAACTGAGGTAGAAAACAAAAACATTAAAACTTTCCTTATTTCTTGATGCCTGATATTATGCTTTGAGCCTTAAGTATAAACTCAGGGACAACATCTTTTTGGCGCCGTTGCCAGGGATGGAGAAACAGAGTTATTTTTCCCTAGGAGAACGACATTGGTAAGTTTCTCTCTTTGATAGTGAACAAAGATTGAATACATTATAAGGCTAATTTTTATATTTCACTTGGCGACTCCACAACTGATAAACTGGCATTTAGTTGATGAAATACTAGAAAGAATACAGATGTTAAGAAGACTTCGCCTGTATCCGACGAGATACCTTAAAAAGACTATTGCATCATCAAGTAAGGTTTATCAACCCAAATCTAATACTAAGGTTTTATTTGAGCAGTTAACTCCGCAAAAATATTTTACCTAAGTCTTTTCCAGAGAAAAATTTACTGTTAGAATTGAAGTCGAAACCCTAAAACCCGAGTTGGCTTCACCCGAGATTAAATATGAGACCGTTCCAACTATCTCCTTTACCAATAAAGGTAAAAAATCCATCTCAATACCCGCTTCAATTGATATTTCATTAGTTCCCGAAGTCAGCTTCCAACCTCTCGAGGTTTTGAAGAAGATATCTTATAACCTGACTTGACTCATGTTGTTTCTCCTGTTTATATATCCTGTAAATCCGAAGAACCTAGCCCCCATTTCCTTGTTCCTTCTTTTTCAGAGTTTTTGTCTCCTGAACCTTTTTCGCTTCATCTTGAAGGGACCGAAAGGTCACTACATATTTTTGAAAATCCTTCCTATAAATCCAAAGTTTCATCTCTTAAATTATCAATGGTTGTGACCGGAGTAGGTGGTGCTGGAGGTAGTGCCAGAGGTGTAGGAGGACATGGTGCTCGAGGAGGAGGAGGAGGTGGTCGAGGACCACCCCTACCTCATATAATTTTTGCTAAAGTAGCTGCTAGGTATGCTCCTTTGGTCCTCCCAGTTCCTCTCCATGATTTACCCGAAAACTATAGGAAAAAACTGCCAAAGTTCACTGGAGAGGGAGACTTAACCGCATCTGAGCACATAAATTTCTTCGATCAATTCGCTGATATCCTTGGCTTTGAGCACGAGGACATTTATTAGAGGCTTCTAGTTCAAACCTTCGAAGGATAGGTGAGAACCTGGTTCCAAGGATTGTCGGAAGATTCCATAGGATCATATGACGAGTTAGAAAGTGCCTTTCTCAGACAATGGGGAGAGAGAGAGAAAAGATCACCTTTATTATCTAACTAAGTTTGGATCTTTAAGAAAGAAAAATTTAGAAACAGTTCTTGAATTCACTCAAATGTTTAATAAATTATATAGCAAGATCCCAGTTGAGGTTAAACCCTCTCAACCTGCAGCAAACGTAACCTTTTTCGGGGCTTTCAAGCCTGATTTTGCTCTATTGTTGAGGGAAATAAGATCCGTTGACCCCACTAAAATGCAGGACGATGTTGTAGAAATTGAGTCAAATATGATGGCATCAGGGAAGCTAAAAGTGAAATTCGAAATGGGAAATAAAGAAATCAGATGATATAGAGAACAAGCACAACCCTCTGGATCTGGGAGGTCTTCAGAAGATAAGATGGATGACATGGAAAAAATAATCAAAGAATTGTCAAATAAAATCTCGAAAATGGAATTGGACCAATCTAAGAATGATCAGTTCCATAGAAAAGATTTTAGAAGAAATCCTAATCCTCAAATCCAATAAAGACAGACCAAGAATGAAGATCAAAAGATTCAAGCCCCCTTTAAGAATGGAAATTTTATAGGAGGAGAGGACCTGCGAAACTTTGAGGAGTTAGAAGAAGATATGAATAATCTTGGTGATGATTGTCGAGAACCTTTTTTGACGAAACAAGATTATGAAAAGTCTCTAAATACAGAATATTAGTCTAATAATGATGAAAGCATAAATAATACGGAACAATATGTTTATCAAGGAATCACTGATAATATAATGTTCGAGCTTCAACATAAGTATAACCTAAGGCCTAGAGATAGAAATATCGCAACTGCTCAATCGAAGAAAATATTGTCGAAGAACAAAGATAATGAGACAACTCAATTGTCAGCTGAGACACAGAATGTCAAAACAAAAGTAGTCAGAATACAGACTGTAAAAACAAACCCAGCTAAAACAAAAGAAACACAAACCGATAAATCAGAAAAAAGGGAGACAGAAATCCAAACCAGAGAATTCGATAAGACAATGGGAAATTTCAATCTAGAGAATGAGATTAATAAGATCAAGATCCTTGTACCTCTGGTTGAGTTGGCAAAAAACCCTACATACAGAAAGCAAATTGCTAAAATAATAATTTTTTCGGATACTGAAAGTCAGGCCGACGTCATAAATTTAGAAGATGATAAACCAGATATAATTTTTGGTCCACATTTGGAAGGTGCCAGAGATATTGTCGCTCCTTTCTACATTACACTAACTGTGCATGATCATCTTCTTCATAATTGCATGTTGGATTTTGGAGCCTCCCATAATGTAATGCCCAAAGGTATTATGGATAGACTTGGTCTCGAAATTACTCGACCATACAGAGATCTACATTCTTTTGATTCGAGAAAAGTTAGATGTGTGGGCATGATTAAAGATTTAGTGGTTAATCTTACACAGATTCCTGTAAAAAGTGTTCTGATGGATGTGGTTTTTGTTGATATACGTCCAAAGTATGACATGTTGTTATCCAGGTCTTGGGGCGCCAAACTGGGAGGATCCCTTCAACTCGACATGACATACGCTACAATCCCGATCTTCGGTGGATAGTTTACTCGATTGTACAGAGAGACAAGGTTGGAATATACAGTAAGTGACCCGTTGAATCCAAATAATTACCCTGTTTATGTCGTAGATCAAGATTTAGGAAATTGTATTTTATCCATTGATGATGATTTAAATGATTGTATAGAAGAAAATTGTACAGAAAAAGAAAAAATAGAAAAATAAAATAAAGATGTATATAGTACTGGAGTTTGGAAAATGTATTTCGATGGTGGTTCATCTTGTGAAGGAGTAGGAGCTGGAGTTCTGTTTGTGGCACCTGGAGATGATTTTATTATCCCTTATTCTTACATGTTACAATGAGACATCGATTACACTAATAGTGTATGTGAATATGAAGCCCTGGTCTTAGGATTAGAGGCTGCGAGGAAGTTGAAAATTAGAAACTTGGAAGTCTATGGTGATGCAGAATTAATTATAAAACAAATAAATCGTTCGTACTAGGCTAAACACCCAAGGTTAAGGTCTTACAGAAATTGTGCCTGGGATCTAATTGAATTTTTTTTCTCATTAGCTAATGTTCACTACATCCCCAGAACAAAAAATCAACGGGCGGATTCATTGGCCAAATCAACCTCAACGTTTGTACCTTCGACTGTTTTCAAACTGAAGTATCATATAGAAATGAGGCATAGACCATAAATACCAAACAATATACAACACTGGCAGGTCTTCGAAGATGATGAGAAAATTAGACAATTTTTAAAGATGGTGTATGAATTTTCCGAAACGCATATTGATCAAGAAAATCAGAATGACCCTGTTTGGATTATACAGGAAGGAGAAGATCCTCAGGAGTTTCAAGATAAAATCGCTAATCACTGTATGTTGTCATTGAAAAATAATTAGATCCCTAAAGGTTTGATTCCCTTGGAGAGATTATTTAATCATGACGATATTCCCTTGAAGTCTACTTTACAGCCTCAACATGAAGAGGTTGAAGACTGCGATATAGGCACTAAAGAAACTTCGAGGCTGGTTAAAATATCTAAATACTTGCCTCCTGAAATAAAATGCAAATATGTGGAGCTGCTCAAACAGTACAAGGGTGTTTTTGCCTGTTCTTATGATGAATTAAGAACTTATGATACCATCGTAATCGAACACAATATTCCTCTGAAGCAAGGCGTTAAACCATTCAAACAGAAGCTCAGACAGATAAATCCTATACTACTACATGTGATAGAGAAAGAGATAAAGAAACTCTTGGATGCTAAGATTATTGTCCCCCTTAGATACTCTGAATGGGTAGCTAATTTAGTTCCGGTCAGGAAGAAAAATGGTGAAATTAGACTGTGTGTTGACTTTGAAAATTTAAACATATCATCACTTAAAGATAATTATCCATTGCTTAAAATGGATCATGTATTGGAAAAGGTGGTAGGAGAAAATAGAATGTCTATGATTGATGGCTTTTCAGGCTATAATCAAATTGCAGTTCATGAGGATGATAAAGAGAAAACCACGTTCACTACCCCATGGGGTACGTTTATGTATGATAAAATGTCATTTGGTTTGATGAACGTAGGAGCCACTTTCCAACAAGCTATGGACATTGATTTTGTTGGCGAAAGAGATAAGTTTGTTTTCGTTTATCTTGATGATCTAACTGTGTTTTCTAAATTTGATGCAAAGCACATGTTGCACCTCAAACAAACGTTTGAGAAATGTCGAAAATTTGGTTTGTCTCTGAATCCCAAGAAATCTCATTTTGCAATGCAAGAAGGTAAACTCTTGGGCCATATAGTATCAAGAGATGGAATTAAAATTGATGCAAAAAGGGTCGAAGCTATAGATACTATAAATATTCCTAAGAATAGAAAAGAGATTCAGTCATTTTTAGGAAAAAATAATTTTTTAAGAAGATTCATCCCAACCTTCGCTAAAATTGTAAAATTGATTACAGATATCCTCAAGAAGAACAATGAGGTCAAGTGGACAACCAAAGCCAAAGCATCATTCGAACGTATTAAGAAGGTTACAGGTGAAGCACCGGTACTGGCAAGCCCAGATTATATGAAAGAATTCTTGATTTTTTCATTCGCCTATGAACATACTATTGCAACCGTACTGTTACAAAATAATGATGAGGGTTTCGAACAACCAATTGCAATTTTTAGTAAAAGTCTCAAAGATGTTGAACTAAAATATGATATATTGGAAAAGAAAGCTTATGCAATGGTGAAGGCCCTTAAAGATTTCATAACTTATGTATTACATTCTAAGATCATCGCTTATTTACCAACTAGTGTCGTCAAAGATATATTAGTTTAGCCAGATAGTCATGGTAAAAGGGGCAGATGGTTAGCCAAAATCCAAGAGTTTAACCTGGAAGTAAAACTGACTAAACTTGTAAGAGGTCAGGGTTTGGCTAAGCTATTAGTTGAATAAAATTTTAAAGCACTCGGAATAAATCATCTGCAAGAGTAGTAGGGATTTTTAGATATAGATGAATTTGATGTTATTATACCCACAATCGAAATTTTAGAAAAAATCTCTTCTTCAGCTTGGTATAGTGACATTGTTTCATATCTTCTGACTCTTCAATGCCCCAATGACCTAACTCCATCTAAAGCTAGAAAATTGAAGTTACATGCAGTGAAATATTGCATCATAGATGGTCAACTATATTGGAAGGATCCTATGGATTTCTTACTGAGCTGTTTAGTAGAATCCGGAACAGAGAAAGTTATAAATGAATTTCACGAAGGAGTGTGTGGAGTACATCATGCATGGAGAGAAATGGCCTACAAAATCTAGAGAGCTGGATATTATTGGTCAAAATTATTCAATGATGTGAATGTTAAGGTCAGATCTTGTAACCCCTGTCAATTGTTCATAGGCAAGAAAAATATTCTTGCACTGCCTTTCGTTCCAGTTAAAGTTGAAGCCCCGTTTCAACAATGGGTTCTTGATTTCACCGGTGACATAAATCTGCATTCTAGTGCTCAACATAAGTGGATTTTGACTGCTACCGATTATTTTACTAAATGGGTAGAAGCCATTCCTACGCGAAACGCAACAGACGCAGTGGTGATCAATTTCTTGGAAGAGAACATTCTATCAAGATTTGACTGTCCTCAGAAAATAGTTACTGATAATGCTCAAGCATTCAAATCCATGGCCATGATAAGTTTTTGTCAAAAGTACAACATTGTACTAGGACATTCTACGGCCTACTATCCACATGGTAATGGATTAGCCGAGTCATCGAATAAGAGCTTGATAACCATAATTAAAAAAGTGTTGACCGAAAATAAGAAAGCATGGCATGTACATTTGAAATATGCTTTATGGGCTAACATAATAGGCACAAAAAGATCCATCGGAATGTCCCCATTTCAGATGGTATATGGTACTGATGTTGTTTTACCCATAAATTTTGCGTTGCCC
>ML818077.1:0-31992 GCA_009831015.1 Picea engelmannii
TGATCACCTCTATGGAAGGGAATGGGATGAATGGAGGAAGAAGGGGCTGATGAGGGAATGTTGAGGCAATACTCACAAAAAGGCAGCAATATCTTGGGCAAGGAGGGGAAGTGAAATTGGGCAGAGTTTCATTGTTCTTATGCTTAGATTGGAAATGAGACCCCAACACCTCCTTTTATATGGAAAAGGGATGGTTATTCAGTTGGGTGACAGGCTATAGCAGGTGGATTAGTTGGGAAACTTCCAATAGCCTGTGAATTTCAACGAATTCCCTGCAAATTTTTATTTTTTGCAACTTTTGCAAGTATACACGGGATGTAATGGTGCAACAGGTGTATGTACACGAGCTGTAGTGGTGCAGAAAGAATACATACATGGGTTGTAATGGTGCAAGGCACATACATCTTCTAAAAATGGTTTTTTAAGAAGAGCTTCTCAGCAATGCTTTGGAAAAATATGTCAGTAAGAGGGCCAAGGCCATGTATGCATAAGTAGGTGAATTTTAGGGCTATAACAGATGCCCCCTAATGAGTGAGGTCAGAAGAGAAATCGATGGCCAAAATATATTACAATATCTTCACCAATGTACGAAATCGAGTGAGCCCGGTACCAGAGTTCGGGAGGTGCCATATGCAAAACAAAAATTGTCTCTCTGAGGTGGGCATACCCATGCTCAGGATGAACTAAATCATGATTTCCAATCAAATACACTACATATCCATGTCATATAACTATATAAATTATAGTCGCGTTCAATACACAGCGAATCTACATCTCAAAATCAGTCGAAGATATACAAGTATAGTATCCATCTTCAAAAATCTAGTGACGCCTGATGGCTGGAGATGAGGTCTTCATAGCTCGAGCAACAACTTCAAAATCTTCAAAAATCAGGTAAGAGTATAATGGGAGTGTATTAAATCACTACCCCGAGGTCTTAGATGGCTCGTTAGGAAAATACATTAGGATCTCGATGATCAAGAAGATAACTTCGTCGATTTTGAATCAAGACTTGACTGGACTCTCAGGATGGTCGACTCATGAGGTCAAGAGACAAACTGTAGAAAGGAAAACTCAGGCTGGGTGAAACTTCCTTTGGAAAAAAAAAAAAAAAAGATGATCAGACTCAGGCAGCATGACATTGACATAATTCCACGATGCAGGAGACAACGCAAACTCTCCATGTGTTTGGAAGAGTAACCGAATGGAGGAGGAAACAACTCTATGTAGCAAGAACAAATTCATAAGGTCATACTAGATCCCAATTCTTGATGAACAAATGGAAGGATGTTCTTTGTCCAAGGGAGACTCTTTGTGCTGCTGAAAAAAGACTACATATTCCCCATCCCTTCTTTTTGGAATATTTGTTTTTTTTTGTCTTTTTCAAAAAAATTTAAGAGCTTGAAAAAGAATAAAAGAATTCTACGTTGCAAAGAAGGAATGAGTGTCGCAAGAAATCATACTAATTCCAAGTGCAAGGAACATACTAATGCTCATAGCAAGGAGACATGTGTAGGAAAAGGACACTCAGGGAAAATTCCTCCATGGGGCAAGGTGTCAGGTCGCAGAGGCAAGAAGTGCTACAAGGCTTGCATATAAGGCATGCTTCAAAGGTTCAGTTGAGAGCAACATGGATCCGACATTAGGCAAAAAACGTAAATATGAAAATGTGATTAAGCAAGACACAATGAGACCCCTTCAATGTAATTTTTACGAGCCCAGAGAAGGTACGCTTGATAGCTTTTTCACGTTTAGAGAGTCTGAAAAAACGTAAAATAAGACTCCAGGGAGTACCTTTTTCGGAGATAGTCTAGTCGGTTCGAAAAAGGGTTAAACTTGCACCGAAAAGACGTTTGTTCAAAACCATTTTAACGAGTGTGACAAAGACAAGATCACTCGAAAATCTTTTCAATTTTAAGGACTCTGAAAAGAGCTTAACTATGGACTCATGGACTTTTTCTGAGTTTAGTCTCCTTAGCCCGAAAAAGTATAAAAGTTACTGACGAGAAATCTCCCAGCGAGATGAATCTTCCGAGGCGTACCTTTTTCCGCTATAATCTACAAGCTGGAAAAAGGGTTAAACTCATGCCAGTAGATATTCTTCTGGAACAATTTAACGAGTGTGAAGGAACAAGGTCACTCAACGATCTTTTCAATTTTAGGGAGTCTAAAAAGAGCTTAACTATGGAATTTGGGGGGGTTCCTTTTTCGTAAGTAATCTCCAAGGCCCAAAAAAGGTGATAAACCAAAACCAAAGAGAATGTTCCTTTTTCGAATATTTACTCCCTCGGGCCCGAAAAAGGGTTATAATTATGCCTGAGAATACTCTTCTAGAGAACCGAAGTTCCTAGAGCATACCTTTATTCGTGAAATTGATCGTCCGGACCGAAAAAGGGGTAAACTGTTGCCGGACAGGCATGCCTTCAAATTTAAGTTTGAACGAGCATGAAAGGAAACAAGATCGCTCAACAATATTTTCATGTTTAGAGAGTCTGAAAAGGGATTAAAGGAGACTCCAGGGGGTTAATTTTCTCAGTTAATCCAAACGAGATCGAAAAGAATAAATACAGTCTCGTTGGATGTTGCTTTCGAATTTTAAAGAGAGAACAAAGCGTGCTCATTTGGTAGTCCTGAGGGTAAGTCCAAGAATGATGGTGCATCAAATGAATGAGGCTTAATCTCGCAATCTTGATAGGAATAACAAGGACTCTCGAGCCTATAGTCATTACTGACAGGATGGATGCCAAAAGTGCAACAAGGATCTACCTAGGGCACCCATGTACAAGTAGTCTCTACCACCTAATTATGACACTTCTAGAGCAACAATGAAGGTTCTGTGACACACTTCGGTGGGGTCGATCCTATGGAAAACAGGAAAAGACAAAGAGATGCAGAAAGTGGAGACTAAATCCTAACTTATATGCAAAAAGTTGGAAAAATGACTTTTACCAAAGGATACCAAAAAAGTGACCCATCCTTAAAAAAGTTACCAAACCAAAAGGAAAAGGGTACCGAAACATCCAATAAGAAAGTTGGAAATGGAATCAAGAGATCACCAAGCCATGAAAAATGACAAAGGGGGTCAAAAAGCGGAAAAAGGCCAAAAAAGTCTATAAATAGAAGCTGACGGCTCATTTTCACCATTGCAATTCGAAAATTAACCAAAAAGAGAAAAAAAACCTTTGCTAGAAAAGTTGATTATGGTAGCTTCAGTGGATGAAACGAACTTCCACTTGGACCAAGTAAGTACAAAATCATCCCTCTTGCATTTCCATATTTCATTTGTGCATTTCTTTTGATTTTTGAGGGGGCATGCTCTCCTAAAAAGAGTGGCCCTGCGTGTACGCGGGAGATCATCACCAGATGTGGGATCAAAGGTATAGTGACCCGATATCTTCTCTCATTTTCTTTCTTTAGATTAGTTTTGGTATGTTTGGGGTAGAGTAAAATTGATTGACTTTTAGACGATTATTCGCTCTGTCTACATCTTGAACCCTGGTGTAGTTAAAGGGGTTTTTTTTCCCGCTAGCAGAACTGGCGACCATACTGGGGAAGTGAAATTGGGCAGAGTTTCATTGTTCTTATGCTTAGATTGGAAATGAGACCCCAAAACCTCATTTTATATGGAAAAATTATGGTTATTTGGTTGGGATACGGGCTATAACAGGTGGATTAGTTGGGAAACTTCCAATAGCCCGTGAATTTCAAGGAATTCCTTGCAACTTTTTATTCTTTTCCAACTTTTGCAAGTATACGCGGGTTGTAATGGTGCATAAGGTGTATGTGCATGAGCTATAGTGGTGCAACAAGCATATGTACATGGGTTGTAATGGTGCAGGGCGCGTACATCTTCTAAAAAATGGTTTTTGAAGAAGAACTTCTCAGCAGTGCTTTGGCAAAATATGCAAGTAAGAGGGCCAATGCCATGTATGCATGAGTAGGGAATTTTAGGGATATAACATCAATGAATCTGTGAATATTTAAATAAAGAAGATAAAAGAGGGAATTAACTCAGAATCAAGCACTAAACAAGATCTAATGATAGGAAAAAAGGCTTTAGACGATCCAAGGAAAGATTAGTCAAAGTTCTCCCCAGTGGAGTCGCCATTTTCTGTTACGGAATATTTCCCCTGTGGAGAGGTGAAACATCCATTGTATTACCAGACCCCTATACCAAGATATAAATAGTACAAATGTACACTAACATCCCTTTAAACTCATTTTAACCAATAGGAAAGAGAGAAGGAGAAAGGGCATGATGTACCTTTTTTATGAAGTTTGTCCCCGTTGCTTCCAATCCATGATCTTGATCTTCAAACCCCTTGGTACAACCTGATACCTGCAAGAGGTAGAAAATAGAAATGATTATCTCTTACTCTAGTTGATTAGTCAAAACAAATTCATCTACAATAAAGTAACAATATTCAAGCATATGCAAGAATACACAAGCTTGAAGGAAATAGGCCAAGTATATTCAATGAGAACCCAAAAGAGAATACTTACATACCATGATTGATGATGTAGCAGCCTCTCCAATATCTCCTCATCCAACCCCTTGCACAAAAAAACCAAGATCAAAATAATGATTCTTTTTTTATTTCTTTCTCCCCCTTTCACCATGGAAATGCCTCCAATTTATAGGATTTGAGAGGCTCAACCACCTTGAATATTTTTGGAATTTGTTGAGGATATAGATCCATAGGTTATGGTTCTTGTCCTTAGATAGATCCATAGAGTAAGACTCAAGCAAAAAAAAACCCCAACCTTCAAATTTTTCCCTTAGAAGAAGGTGGGATTCACCTCACCCTCAACCAACATTGGTGCCCCCATAAAGTTGAAGATAGGGCGCCATGGCACCCCCTTAACAAGGTGTAGGGAGAACTGGTGCCCCCTAATCATAGGCAGGGGAGTGATAGCCTTCTTATATGTCCAAGGGTGTTCAAAATCTTAGGTAGAAAGGTATGTCTCGACTACCAAATGATGGGGCTTTTCCTTCCAACATGATTTAGGGGTTATGGCAAGTGTTTATATGGTGTCGATTGAGTTGTGACACTTACTAAGAGTGTATGAAGTATGTTATGACACTTGCGACAATTTAGTTGTGACACGACACTTGAGACACTTAGGATGTGACATTTTCAGCACTTGCAACACTTAGAATGTAATGTTTGTGCCACATGCAACACATTATGCAAGCATGCAATTTTGACGTGTAACGGATATATTTTGAGATGTGATTTTTTTTTTTTAAATTGACCATGTATATTTTATGATATATCATTATGCATAGAATAGTACACCAATTAATCCAAGATATGTTGGAATAACATTTAAATTTACCAATTAATCCAAAATATGTTGGAATAACATTTTAAATTTAACAATGTATATATTTTCTAATAATATTGTAAGTTTAATAATATATATTTATTGCATTATAGTTGTTCATATTTATTGATGATTATTATTATTCTCTCTCTCTCTCTCTAGAATATTTTCATCAATTAAAAACAAATAGGAAACTGTAAAAACTGAAGGAATAAGCTATTTATGTGTGTGGCAAAGAGACTTAATCTAAAACTTGTTTTCATGTAATATGCAATGAAAATATAACTCATCGATCTCATCACTTACATGGGAAGCCAGCTTCTGAACAACCACATAGGATTGAAGGGAAGATACTCAAAGGTGTCGAAGACCATAAATATGTTCTTAAGAATGTAATCTTGGAGATTTTTTTGTAACCCTGTAAAAAAATTAACAAGTAAATAGAAGTGAGAACAAAGTTTATTTTGATTCCAATGTATTTGTTGCTTGAATTTTTTGAATATACATTGTATCTAAAAAGTTTCAAAAATATTATGACTAACTATAAAAATATACACACTCGAATTAAGTGTATTTTTCAAATGATAATCAATCATCATGATATTTTACAATTTTATTTCACATCTTTGAATCAAAACTTACATAAGAAGACAATGCATTAAGTATGATCAAGATAATGATATTCCACGGCTTTGGAAAAACTTACATACGAAGAAAATGCATAAATTATAATCATGATTCTTAGTTTAATAAAATAGAATCATAATCATTACACTCAAAATAATAAATGAATCTGTCTCCAGTCAAAAAGAACAACGGTTTACAAACTTGATTTATTAAAAATAAAAAAAGTTATCCTAAATTATACTAGAAAACAGAAAATAAATAACATGGAGCTCTATTTTTCTCCTATGAATTCTTTGTTCACATTCTCAATTACAAGAAAATTTACTTACACTTAATTATTCAAGAAAATGAAATATCGTGGATTATGCTCCATCTTCACTTTGTCAATAAAATGGGGAAAATATAAAAGAGAAAGTTAGGAATCAAAAAAGTGTGAAACCCTAGGGTAAGGTACAACTACATAGGATTGAAGAGAAGATACTTATGGAATCCATAATGTAATGTTGTTGTAAGTCATGTACATATGCTTCACAATGTATTCCTTAATTGAAGAGTTCTTTATAACAATGTAAAACAAATTTCAAGAAAATCAAAGTCATAACAAATTTCACTTAGTAAATTTTTCGTTGGCTTATTATAAATGTTTGAGAAAGAATGCAAGGTAACCAAACAATCTAGGTCCAAATCGCAGCACACCCATCACAACCTTTTGATTGAGGAGTGGGGATGGTGTACACAAGAGAACAATATATCAAAACAACTACTAACAACATTTGTGTTTCCTGTGAACTATCGTTGTACCAAAATGGGTCAAAATAGAGAAAAGTTTAAAAGAAAAAAAAAAAGGCCCCACTAGTTTGCTTGCAAATTTGTGGGATGAAGAAATGCTAGTATAAATCTAATAGAGATTGAATGGTGTCCAAAATGTATTTCATCTTGTAGGATTGAGTTAAGTGGGATTGAATGGTGTCCAAAATGTATTTCATCTTGTGGTGCTACATATGTTTTGTAAAACCCATTCCATGATAGGGAACACACACCAGAGTTATATTTATGATAGATATGCTTCAATTCAAAACTTGACAAACCGGGAAGCCAATTCTCAAACTTTGTCATGGTACCTCTTCAACATGGATTCATTTACTCTGCACTTACCCTTCACCTACAAAAGATACAATGCATGCCATGAAAGGAAATTATTTTCCCTTGAATACAATGTTAATATGTCAATTTTGAAGGCAAATAGAGTACATGACTTGTTACTTACTTGTAAAGGAGCTTTGAATGTCCAAGGGAAACAATGTGGGTATTCTGAGCCAGAGAGCATGTTGGAGCCCAACAATGAGGGATTTCTAATGAGAAACATTGTTTCCCAATGTGAAGTGAGCATTGGCATATAATGTGTTGAACTTCCAAATAGTGTCATCTAGTGCCATCGATGTCTATGTGTTGAACTTCGAAATATGTGCTAAAATTACACTTTTCGATGGAGACATCACCACTGCAGTATCACTTGTTTTAATCTTCAATCAGATCATGCTTGGTTGTGTGTGCTACATTAACTTTCAAGATGAAAATTTACAACATTATGAGTAGGTTGCACATAAATTAATTTCTCTCGCCTAGGATGCATGTGACATTTTTCAACTCTGTGACCACTCTAATTGTCTTATCACCGCTAAATAGGGGTGGACAAGTTTCTCCAGATTGGCACTACCATTTGCGCTTTCGTTTCCTATAAATTCCATTTGGAACTTGAATCCCTTCAATGTCAGTTGTTGTTGCTACTCTACTTCCTTGGCCTTCGACATGGACCAATAATAATCTATTTACCTAGTTCTTCAATCATATCAATTTTCATTCTATATCAACTTTATTTATCTACAATCTACATCAACAACTTTATTTATCTATTTAAGAAACTAATTTGTACACATAATCATAACTATAATTTAAAAGTATACATTTTATGTTAACTTTTTTATGTAGAACAATTTTTGTATTTGAATAATAATTTATTCTACATTATATTAATTTCATGTAGAGCAATTATTTATATATAAATAACAATATATTTTTCTTCAACTTTATTTATCTAAAGAACTAATTTGTAGAGATATTCAAAACTATAATTTAAAGGACGAGCTGAAATTCAAATCTTATCAAACTCTTATTGCACTTCTCCTCTTTAGTATTTCAGATGTTAAAACAAACAGATATTGTAATGATGTTGCAATTAGGAAAAAAATATTATAATTATATTGCAATTATATTATGAATCTATGTAAATAATATAAATATTTGCATTATTTTCCATAAAATAAATGGTAGAGAAAAAAAATTAAATGGTTTCAATGAATAAATTGAAGAGAGATCTAACTAATTCATTATTATAATATTTATCTGACTTGTCATGGAGTTAGTTAGCAAATAATAATATTTTATTGTATAAGAGAAGAGAAGAGACTCGCTCTATAAAGAAGAGTTTCATTGTAAAGGGTGGAGAATTTGGGTATTTAGGAGCTCTCCTCTTGGGCTACATTGTAGAACATTTTAGCAAGATTAGTGGAGAATTTGAGGTATATTTTCATTTGATGTGAGGCTTTATTGTGCACTCATATTTTATGTGTTGATTTTATATTAAGAAACCCTTGTAACATGTGATTTCCATTATAATGAACTGTGATTCATTTTGGATAGAGTAATGTGAGGTTTCAACGCTCTTATTTCTATTGTGATTATGTTAGCCTACATTATTCTTATTATTGGTTCCTGGAGTCTTAAATAGGATGGGACTTTAGTCTGTTTTCAAATTTAGGTCCTTGAGAACCATTAATTGTGTACGGATTTAACACTTAGCAAACTTTTCCACCATAAGAGATTTGTTAATGGGTTAGAAAAAATGAACTATTGTTACTTACATAGACTTCCTTCACACTTTAAAAAATAATTAATCAAATTAAATAAATTCATACATTCACACACATAAAATTCATACACTTTGAAATTCATACATTCATAACATAGAATGCAAAAACAATGAGATTCATAAAAAATGTGCCATGAGATTCATAATTGTACATTTTTTACAATATGGCACATCGTGCCCAATATACATAATGACAGTCATGTGCCCTAACATAAAAAATAGCCATATGGTGGCCTCAATACAAAATGACAGTCATTGGTCAATCATTGACCACTGTCACCCTCAAGAGCATCCTAGAAATTGATCTATCTTCTCTTGCTTGAAGAAGCACCTTGAGTGGTTTTGCGCCTAGGTGTGGTTCCTCGCTCGAGAGACTGCACAAAGAAAAAATATCTTTATAAGTTTTTTTCCACAATGAATTAAAATACTTAAAAAATGATACTTCGTAATTCAACAGAAAAAAACTCACCGCAAATGGTATTGACAATCATGAGGGTGTTACCCTCCTCTGTGACCCTAATCTCTCAGTGATTCCACCCTACATCAGTTACAAGAATCAAAGCATGAAATTTAAAAAAATATGCATAAAATCAATTCCATTCATGATACACAAAAATTGATCATCAACACATTATCTCACCATGAATATCTCAATAATCGATGGAGAGTTGTTGGCAGGTGGAGTACTCAACTGTACAACATGCTCTAAGGAAACATCTATTGCGACATCCTCAACGAATGGCGCGGATGGAAATGGTGGTGGGGGTTTGTGGCATAGGGGTGCATCCACTATGGATGGATGTGATTGAAGAGGTGGTGTGGATGGGTGGCCTATAGGGTGCATCCACTGAGGATGCACCTAATAAGAAAGATATTGGGGGTGGGTGGAGATGAACCCCCACGAGTTGTACAAGTGATGGAATAATACTTGGCGTGGAAATAGGTAACCCAAAATCCATGGTCAGATGCCCAAAAATTGAACTAGTATTGTAACTAGCAAAAATATCAGCAGCCTGCATACATATTAAAAATATTGTTATTAGTACCAAATAGTAAAATCCAACAACATAAATACAAAAAAAATTGAGATTTAAATCAACACATGATACCTGTGAGGAAAGTGACTTATTCATCGCAAGTGGACATTGCTCAATATCGCTTGGTCCCGCAACCTGTAGAAACACAAGAACATTATAAATTTGAAGATGCCAAAAAATAAAGAAATCACTATCATGAATTTATCAAATGTGACACATAAATGTGTATGTGAAACACCGAAAGAGCACTCTACCTCTACTGCTGCATTGGTGATGGAGACATACATCGATGCATCTATCAACGTAAAGGGTCTATTATTCGAGCGTAGCAACTGCAAAACATCATACAATAAAATATTGAAATAAATACACATAATGTTATATAAATATATAACGATGAAGAACATATAAATGGTTAAGATACTAACCTCCTCCGTGAATCTATGATGTCCACTATCCTCCATGGGCCCATAGCAAGTTTTCCTGCAACTCCCGCATCTGTGAGGTTCACACGGATGACTAATATGTCCATGTTCCCTCTCCTCACTGCCCTTTGCTCTAGAGGTTGAAGGTACGACCCCTCTATCAATGTCATCGGCATGCACCTCCTACCGAGATAGTGCAACAATGCTACCATGTTTCACTAGGCTCTAATTCAAGGATGATAAAGCTACTTGTACATGTTGCAAGCCCTCTGCAACAAGAGAATGTTTGGCAAGGCGTTAGGCCTTCGCTTGGGGGGATGAGGACCTAACATGGGATCGTGCCTAGCATGATATCAATCCTGTGCGAACCCTCGACCCGCCCCTTGGAAGTCATCAATGTCAAAGTAGTTCACATGGTGACCCAAAAGAAATTATGCCCATAATTTTCTCAAAAAATATAAAGGCACCTCCATGTTATTGTAGGGAGGTGCATCAAATACCATAAACCACCTATCCATCCAATTTTGAAGAATTTGTGGGTGGATGCACCAATCAATACAAATGTGTTTCTTGGTGATAGGTGGTTGTTGTGCATATCAATGATCAATAAAAAGGGACATCAGATCTTGTTTTGTAATAACCAAGTCTCTAAATTTCTTTCTATCCAGTCCAATCATGTAAAACTCAAGAATTTTAGCCCTGTATTTAGAAATAGAAGTTAATTTCCCTTGGGCACTTGCAATGGACCTCATAATGATGTCCAATGAAGTGGCCAAAGACTCTCGACCAGGTTCTATGGTTCCCCTTAAATCATTGATAAGTAATCTCAAAGTGGCCAACCCCTCATCAATATTTATGTTTATGTTTGGTGGTTGTGGTGGGTTGGGGTTTTTCTCGCCTTGGTTTGCTTGTGGGCGAATTTTATTGTCTCCAAGTTCCATTTTAATAATATTTGTTGAAATTTAATAAGGCAATTTAATAAGTGCACTTATGACAAAGGTATTACAAACAACAATTTCATTTTATCCCAACAAAATCATTAACATAATTTTGTGTAAAACAAAGAAAAACTATGGGTTATCTTTACAATGAACTTGAAAAAAACATATGCAAGATTAGTGAATTGTTGAGAGATAATAAAGGAGGAGACAAAGAAAACAAGAGAAGAGGCAAAGATAACAAAGGAGGAGACAAAGAAAACAAGAGAGGAAACAAAGATAACAAAGGAAATGACAAAAAATCAAGCACACCTAGGTGGAGAAGGACGCGATGGAAAGATCATGGGATTTTATCGTCTGCTACTCCTCCTCTTTGCTTGCTCAAACAAAGAAAAACATGAGGCGATGTGTGCAACTGGGCACAAATCACGTACGTGGTCCCTTAAAAAATGGGCACAACAAGAACACATGCGCGTTCCTAGGAATGTGCACATGTTCTTAAGAACGTGCATGTGTTCCTTCCAAAGTGCCTATGTGGCATGTTGAGTGGAGGTCCAGGATTTTATGAACCTCTAACATCAGGAATGTGTGTGCATTACTAGGAATGTGCACACGTTCCTATGGATGTGCATTCCTGTTGATGCCCTTGTCACTTTTTCGTCCACCAACTTTGTGCACACACTCGAAAGTTGTCTATTGAATTAAGCAATGATCTGAGGTGTCTCTCCTCTCCACATCATCATATGTCACCACTCTAATGTTGTTTCCAATTGGTTGCTTCGCTTTGGTCTGGATTTGGTACACACACTTGCAACGGCACACAAAGCAATCGTTGTGATTCAAACTTGTAGGTTGCAATCCTCAATGTCACTACAATCCTAGGGTGTATATATATAACATATTCTCATATGCAACACACTCTATGTTAATCGATGTACAGAATATTAACATTGCTAAAATTGCATGATCACAACCCCTCTCGTGAGAGAGTCAGGTTTGATCCTTCTCTGATACCAACTCAGAAAACTGAAGATGAGACATTATACAGACAACAAAACTCACACAATAATGATATTATAGTTTATGCATACATAGATACAATACACTTATATAAGTGTTGTCAGATCCAACTTATTCCAAACTTGGAGATAAAGGTTGAGAGAATATCTCAACAATCTCCAACAAACTCTAACAACACAAACCAAATTTAGTTACATTTATGGAAGCATTATCTCCAACGATTACCTTTTTAATAAAACCAAATTGTGTTTGTGATATATTTTGAGATGTGATTTTTTTTTAAATTGACCATGTATATTTTATGATACAACATTATGCATAGAATAGTACACCAATCAATCCAAGATATGTTGGAATAAAATATTAAATTTACCGATCAATCCAAAATATGTTGGAATAACATTTTATATTTAACAATGTATATATTTTCTAATAATATTGTAAGTTTAACAATATATATTGCATTATAGTTGTTCATATTTATTGATGACTATTCTCTCTCTCTCTCTCTCTCTCTCTCTCTCTATATATATATATATATATATAGAGAGAGAGAGAGAGAGAGAGAGAGAGAGAGAGAGAGAATCTTGTCATCAATTAAAAATAAATAGAAAACTATAAAAACTAAAGGAATAAGCTATTTATGTGTGTGGCAAAGAGACTTAATCTAAAACTTGTTTTCATGTAATATGGAATGCAAATCCGTCTCATTGTTCTCATCGCTTACATGGGAAGCCAGGAACAACTGCATAGGATTGAAGGGAAGATACTCAAAGGTGTCGAAGACCATGCATTTGTGCTTAAGAATGTAATCATGGAGAGTTTTTTGTAACCATGTCAAAAAATTAACAAGTAAATAGAAGTGAGAACAAAGTTTATTTTGATTCCAATGTATTTGTTGCCTGAATTTTTTGAATATATACACTATATCTAAAAAGTTTGAAAAATATTATGACTAACTGTAAAAATCTACACACTCAGATTAAGTGTATTTGCCAAACAATAATCAATCAGCTTGATATTTTACATTTTTATTTCACATCTTTGAGTCAAAACTTACATAAGAAGACAATGCATTAAATATGATCAAGATAATGATATTTCACGGCTTTGGAAAAAGTTACATAAGAAGAAAAGGCATAAAGTATAATCATGATTTTATGATCACAATTCTTGTTTTAATAAAATAGAATCATAATCATTACACTCAAATTAATAATATGTTAATCTATCATCAGTCAAAAAGAAGAACGATGGTTTATAAATTTGATTTATTAAAATAAAATAAAAAAAATGTCATAAATTATACTAGAAAACATAAAATAAATAACACAGAGCTCTAGTTTTCTCCTATGAATTCTTTGTTCACATTCACAAAAACCAGAAAATTTACTTACACTTAATTGTTCAAGAAAACGAAAGATTCGTAGAGCATGCTCCATTTTCTTGTTGCCGCAAAAACGGGGAAAACATAAAAGAGAAAGTTAGGAATAAAAAAACGTGAAACCCTAGGGTAAGGTACAACCACATAGGATTGAAGATAAGATACTTATGGCATCCATAATGTAATGTTGTTGTAAGTCATGCAACTGTGCTTCACAATGTATTCCTTAATTGAAGAGTTCTTTATAACAATGTAAAACACATTTCAAGAAAATAAAAGTCATCACAAATTTCACTTAATAAATTTGTCGTTGGCTTATTATAATTGTTTGAGAAAGAATGCAAGGTAACCAAACAATCTAGGTTCAAATCATAGCACACCCACCACAACCTTTTGATTGAGTGGGGCTTATGTATACAAGAGAACAATATATCAAAACAACTACTAACAACTTGTTCCCTGTGAACTATCGTTGCACCAAAATGGGTCAAAATGGAGAAAAGTTAAAAAGAAAAAAAAAAAGGCCCCACTAGTTTGTTTGCAAATTTGCGGGATGAAGAAATGCTAGTATAAAGCTAATAGAGATGCCCAATTTTCATTATCCTCTACCTCACAGTGGCTGCTTGTCTCGTAGGATTGAAGTAAGAGGGATTGAATGGTGTCAAAAATGTATTTCATCTTGTGGTGCTACATATGTTTCGTAAAACCCATTATGGGATAGGGAACATGCGCCAGAGTCATCTTTACGACAGATATGCTTCAATTCAAAGCTCACAAACCGAGAAGGCAATTCTCAAACTTTTTCATGGTACATCTTCAACATGGAATCATTTACTCTGCACTTACCCTTCACCTACAAAACATACAATGCATGCCATGAAAGGAAATGGTTCTCCCTTGAATGCAATGTTAACATATCAATTTTGAAGGCAAATAGAGGACAAGACTTGTTACTTGCTTCTAAAGGAGTTCTAAATGTCCAAGGGAAATAATGTGGGTATTATGAGCCAGAGAGCATGTTGGAGACCAACAATGAGGGATTTTTAATGAGCAGCATTGTTTCCCAATGTGAAGTGAGCATTGGCATATGTGTTGAACTTCCAAATAATGTCATCTAGTGCCATCAAAGTCTATGTCTTGGACTTCCAAATATGGGTTGAAATTACACTTTTTGACAGGACATCACCACTACAGTGTCACTTGTTTTAATCTCCAATCGGATCATGCTTGGTTGTGCGTGCTACATTAACTTCCAAGCTAAAAATTTACAACATCGGACATCGAGAGTAGGTGGCACATAAATTAATTTCTCTCGCCTAGGATGCATGTGACATTTTGTGACTCTACAACTACTCTAATTGGCTTATCACCATTGAATAGGTATGGGCAGGTTTATCCATATTGGCACTACCTTTTGCGCTTAAAAAGAGAAAAGGATAAAACTTGAGTTAAAAAGAGAAAACCATAGGAGCACAATTAAAAACTTAAAAAGAAACCATATATCTATGATGAGAAATAAATGTTGAGAATTAAAAGTTTGATATAAATATTAATAGTATTTAGAGTTAAATAGGTTTAGTGACTTAATAAATAGTAGGTGAAATCAATGAATAAAAATACATATTAATAAGTAGTGTATGTTAATTAATAAATATTAATAATTAATGATTAAATTAACTAATAAGTAATTAATGACACATATTAAATGCTATCAAGTATGAAATTAATGAGACATACCAAAGATGAATTAGGTGGGGTACATTAAATTCCATACCATATCTTTAGATTACTACTTTGAGATTTAGAATCCTTTGACTTGGCTGCATCTATACAATGTAATTCCAAATGTGTTTTTATATTTAAAACCATTCTGCTATCAAGATAGCAATGCTTGTTTGTTAGACGACCATGGAAGCTTCCTCAGTCGTCCATCCTTGTTTGTACCCCTTTATCCAACCTATGTATGATTTTGACCAGTGGATTTGCTGACGCCATCCAGATCCACACGACGACCATCGGCCCGTCGTGATTGTGCCATGTGTTCATATGATGGTGAGTGCAGCCTTATGGGCAGGAGGATGAGGGGAAATCCGCAGCTTAGCGCCTCCATGGCGGAGCTCCACCCTCCGTGGCTCAGACACCCACCCACCGACGGGTGAAAGATGATCTGCACCTGCGGCACCCAACCCTGGACTACCAGCCCCCGTCCAAAGAACTGTGGAGTGCGCAGGGACTAGAGGAACGGGAGCCCGCTCTCCTCCAAGCCAAGCACCACCTCGCGAGCTTGTTCTCTGGGCAGGAAGCATGCGCCTCTGCTGACAAGTAGCTTCTATCATCTTTCCTAGAACCAGCCAAAGGAAGGCGAGAGATAAGTTTCCCGTGATGCCAAGACGATACTGCTTCTCAGAGGAAATGAAAACTGGTTTCCATAATGCTTGTCAAACCCGCCATTTTCCCCTGGTATCGTTGTATCATTTATATTTTCATCCAAAGCTTCGCTATGGAACTGGTTTTATGGAACTGGTTTTAAAGGAAAAACAATGAACCACCAAAAATGCTCGTAAACAACCTGAAAAATTAGAGATATTTGTGGCCAATCTGGTGCCGAATATAGCAGATAGGAATTGGACCAAATCTGGAGACAGTTCACTAGAGTTTTGACAGGTGGTCGAAATAAAGAGCCAAATATGAAAATATTTCAAAAATACAACCAAAATCTCATTTGAGATGTGTTGCAGTCCAAATCTCTGTAATCCGGCAGAGACAAATTTCACGGCGGGGTTAAGCATCGTCGTCAATTATAGATATAAGGCTTTTATGGCCAAAGCCGTCAATTATAGAGGAGCTCCCACACATGGCCCAGTGTTTTAGCGGAACGCAACACAGTTTACAGAAACAAGTCAGTCAATTCACCCCATTTTCATGGTTATATTTTATCAGTGTTGTGTTGTCTAGTTGTTTTATGAAATGGTTTTTTTCAGTTAATTCGGCTATATAAATTTATATGAATCATTTTTTTGGTTGTTCAAAATCTATTTCTGAATTTAAAAATAGATTCAGCATGTTGAAAAATCTTTGGACACTTTGATTATACAGAAATAATCACTCAAATTTACAAATTTAACAATTTTTCATCAAATTTCAGAGAAATGTCTTGGAAAAAAAATCATTTCTTTAAACTCAAATTATACAAAAATAATCAATCAAATTTAGAAACCTAACAATTTCTCACAAATGTCTCTATAAAATATTTTTAATGAGAATGGGAGTTTGAGTGAAGTGCTAAGCAATGTGTGATGGTTGTGTTATTGGTGTGGATATGATGATGTGGAAGTCTTCGAATATTGTTAACTTTGATTGGTTTATCATTGTCAGCTTTTGTGGAAGTTTTCAAATAAATTTGTAACTCTTCTAGAGGAAGATCATGGGAACCACATTCCCAAGTTAGAAGACAAAATCTATATGATAAAATATGCTCCTTCAAGGATTATATGATCCTTCAAGAATTATATGAATTACTCTTTTTAGAAAACACTAATACATGCTCCTCTCACTTTGGGCTCCGCTCCGAAGATTTTATGGCTGTGAACTCTGGGCTTCTCCTTTTTTTTCGTGTTGTTGTTCGTTTTCATTTTTGTAATTTTTACTTTTCCATTTTTTTTTTTTATTTGGTATGTTGGGGTTGGGGTTTGGGTTTTTCTGGTTCGATTTGGTTTACTTTGGAGGACATTTTCGTTGTTTGGTCATGTAGAATCAGGGAAGAAGAGAGGCTGAGGCCGGAGAAATTTCATCAAATCTATTGTGAATTTTAATGAAAAAATTATGAACTATTGGGGAGGGAGGCATGATTTGATTTTAGGAGTGCATCAAATATAATAGAATGATTTATACTTTGTTTGTCTTTATGTTCCTCTATTTTATTTCATTAAATACATTATAATCTAGATTACGTTTATTTGTACCCATGTTTGGAAGTAATCTGATACACCAAACCAGACAGCCCAATATTTATACATAAATTTCAACATAGTCATACTCCATTCCCTAACCAGTGATGACAAACCAAGAGATTTCTCATGCACAAGGACTTCAGCCCCCATGCAAGTGTGATCACTGAATCTTATAGACCTGCAGCTCCAATTCGATCTTCGGTAAACATATCTCACACTTAAAGGAAAACCAAAAGGAAATCAATCGTTTTTTAACTTCTTCCCCCTATTATTATAACCACACAATTTTTAAATCTTAGAAATTATTGTTAGTGCTAGTAGACATTATCGATACAAACCTCAAAAGGGAAATATATTAAACTAACACTTTCTTTCTTTTTCCCATTCAAACAAAAGAAAGGGAAATATATTTGGTTCATAAACACTTCAAATAATATGTTAAAACTCCTTGAGGTAAATATATTTATATGCAACTGAATATAATATCTTTCCAAATATTTATCATCAAATTATTTTGTTTCATACAAATCATCAAATCAAAGACAGGCAAAACAAACTAGTGTGTGCCCATGTCTCATGCTCATAAGTGAAGCTTTCACTTTCTGTGCACACAATAAAATTTGATTGTTTTTAGTAACATTTCGTAATAGGGAGTCAAAAGTGTTATCGAGTCAGATCAAATTCAGAAAACAGATATACTTTCACAAAACTATTTGATCTGGGATTTGTAATTTTATTACAACAATTTTTAATAATACAATATTATGTAATTTGTTAGAACATTTTTTTTTAGTTTACTTTGTAAACATTTATGTTTACAATTATTGTTCTTTTCATATTTAAATATTTTTTATTTTTAAATCAAACTTGTTTTTCGGTATCTACCATTTTCTTTTTATTTTTTTGGTTTTACTGGTCCTCAACTAGTTTATTTAACAAATACTTAGTAAACAAACTAAATGGAAGAATACCCCACCAATATTTCAAGTGCAATAGTGAATTCTAAAATTCTGCATTTCACACTCAATCAATTTAAAATACAACATTTTCACATCTCAACCTTTAAATTGCATACTTTTTGCATCTTCAACAAAAAAATTCTAATTTAAATAAGTTTAAATAGTCTTTCATTAAGCCTTTTTAATGAAGAAGACAAGACTGAGCAATCTTGTTTGAAACCTCTTTAATGAAGAAGACAAGACTTACAAAGTTATTTCTGACATGAATTATTTAAAACCTCTCCTCTTTAATGAGAAGGTATTTACTTGAATCCTCTTTAATGAAGAAGGCATATTTAGATATTTAAAGTCTCTTTAATGAAGAAAGTAGTTATTTGAAAGTTTTAGAGAACTTTGTAGCATGTCTTGCAATAATGTTTCAAATGAAATAAAATGAGGTTTCAAATGTTAAAGTCACTAATAATTTAAAGAAATAAAATTCGGTAAAATATTTAATAAACAGATTGTAAATTATATAAAATTAAGATATAAAATATTTAATTAAAAAATAAACAAATTGCAAATTATATGAAATTAAGATATAAAATATTTAATTAAAAAATAAACAAATTGTAAATTATATAAAATTAAGATATAAAATTAAGATATAAAATATTTAATTAAAAAATCGCAACATATCTATAAAAATAAAATTAATATGTAATTAAAGTTAAACAAAAATTAATATGCAGTCAAAGTTAAACAAAAAAGTATATGCAATCAACTATGAATCGAATGCCATTGTAAAACTTAATATGCATCCATTGATGATGGATCAAATATTATCGTTCCTCACCTTTATTAGGAACTAATAATATTAATGTGTTCATAAATGCATGCCATTGTAAAACTTAATATGCATCCAATGATGATGGATCAAATATTATCGTTCCTCATCTTTATTAGGAATTAATAATATTAATGTCTTCATAAATGCAGTGGAAAATTATACTTCTTAGTTTTGACTGGGATTAATAATATTAATGTGTTCATATAGTAAGTTTATGTTTTTTTTTTTTTTAAGTAAAAAAGATGGAACCTGTTATATTAGCAAAATCAAGGTGCAATGAAGGTGCAATGACTGTTTGCGATGCTAGTTGTCCCGCCTAAACAGGAAACCGAGACAGTTGGGCATCCTGTGCCATGTGTTTCCCAGCGAACAAAATTGACATGGTTCTGTCCTACCCGAAGGAAACCAGGACTATCACATATTAAGTTTAAACTGTATGCCATAAACTGGTTATAAGATAACTAAAAACTAACTGGGCCAAAGCTTAGTTCAGAACAGGAAAAGAGATTCCTAACCAAGAACATCATTGAACTGTTTAGCATGTACGCTCGTCCTCGTCCCCATGCTATCACCAGCCTGTTGGAAGCTCGTAGGCCTGCACGCACGTTGGGCATTCCCGCTATGGAAGAGTTCTGGAGTGAGCCGCGAAAAGCATGTCGAGCCATTGATCAATTTTGGCAAGGCGAAAGACCTGGTCGTCCAACAGACTCCTCAGCTCGAAGATGAGAGCGAGGTACCCCAAGTCAGTGAAGAGTTGTTGCTCCTGCCAGTGGTTGTCGACGGAAGCTGGGTGAATGGGCTATGTTGCGTCTTTACTTGCATGCGTCGGGCGGTTGAAAAGCTGGGTCGTCGCCTCCATGGATGCACCAGGCGAGGTCTCTTCTTCAACATAATAGGTGGTGAAATGCTCCTCTGGGTTGTTGGCTTTGGGACCAAGCTGAATGCCCGCAGGCAGAGGCTTGTTGTTCGAGCCAAACTCAGTGGGTGGATTCCAATTGTTCGGGACTGTGAACAGAGGGAGCTTGGGATAGCTCTGCATGGTGTCCTCCAAGGTAATTTCTTCCACGTACGCCATTGGAGGCGTTCGTGGTTTCTTTCACCTTCGGATGGATGCCATGGCCAGCGCCTGTTCAAACTTCTTCTATCTCTGGCGTCGAGATTCGGCCGTGTACCAAGCGGCACCCTTGCGTGGCTTTCCTCTTGCTCTGGGCATGGTGGAGACCCTGGAGATGACCAGGGTTCCTTGCGAATAGACTGCTATGCTCCAGAGATTCAATGAGACCTCAAATCGTTGCTCTGGTGGAATGAACTGTTGCTGCTCCGGTGGAATGAACGCTGCGATAGGCGAATGTCGCTTTGTTCTGTCAATTCTGGTGATAAGGAGGAGGGAAACCGCGACCGCCATAGCCATTAAAGCTTGTCACTGAGTGTGTTGATGCCCAGTACTGTTCACTTGCACGAAGGGGCTCATCGCTTGGGTATGGCTACGCCGATCCATGGTGGGTTAATGACTGAGGGGATGGTCGTCGGTGGATGCATTAATATTGTGTCCCGGCATTATCCCGCGTGGCTCCGTTTTACTACGTGGCACCCCATTCGGGGCATATAGTAGGTTTATGTTAATAGGCTTATATTTATTACATTAATAATGTTTTTTTTATAAATACACTAAATATATGTGTAAACAAGAAAATCAACAATGCTAAGACACAAACAACTCACATGAGTTATATAGTGAAATTGGGCATTGGACAATTCCCAAAACACCATGGGAAGCAAGAATCTCTATCTTTGTGACACTGGGAGGGTTGAAGATGAAAAACACTTTCTTCTAGAGTGTCATGGTATACTCAAATTAGATCACAATTTCAAAATATAAGTCACAATATCAACCTTCATAATCTCCTAAGTCATCAAAACTATGGTGATCTTGGAACACTTCTCTTAATGTTTTTTTAGCACACAAATAAGATACTAAAGGAACCTAAGTAATCTCTTACCTTTCTTAAGGTCCAATAAACTAATTATGGTCTCAATAGACGTTAATCATTATCATCATCATCATAAATGCATAAACATATTTTGAAATATTTTATACTAACAAAGTTATCTGTACATGTGGATCTAATGATTAAAAACCTGTGTTTCCTCCTAAGAGATCACATAAAGCGTAATAATAATTAATATTTCTAATACTATATTATAATATTAAAAAGTATATATAATTATTATATGAAATAAAAAATATCATATTATAATTGATTATATTATAATATTATCGATATAATTATAATATTATCCATATAATAAAATTTAACATAAAATTTTATTAAAGATATTAATAATTAAATTTATATTAAATTTATCATAACATTATATTATAATATTATCAATATAATTAAATATGTTAGAAATAGATACATAATATAATTATTATATAAATTATAATGATAAAAGTTAATATAAAAAATTATTTAACATAATCATTCTCAAATTTATATTAAAATTATTTATAGTATTGTATTATAATATTATAAATTTTATATTTTTATTATATAAATTATAGTAGTTAATATAAAAAAAAATTGTTATGGATGGGGTGCCACATAGCGGAAGGAGGCCACACAACCCTCCCATGATTTCTGCCATAAATATGGCCAGTCGTCGTCCCTCACCTCAATCTTGAATGGAAGGCGACCTTAATTGCTTGTAGAGGAACGAAGGACAGCTCCCTCGCGTTAGGTTAATGACGGTCTTGTGGATTAATGATAGGAGGTGGGTGAGTACAGAAATCATGTCTACCCCTTGGATATCTCTCTCGTTCAACCCTGGCTCGCACTATTTCTCCTTCGATCTCTGTCACCTTGCTCTCTCTGAGAATTGGGTTATTGCGCAGTGGGTTATCCTGGTTGTAATTCAGTGGATTCTTCGCCCCTGGCTCAGCCATGCCAAGAGAGAGAGGAAAGTCAAGATGTGGACCTACCTAGTACATCCATGTTGCCACGAACTCCACCAATGGCCTATGTCGAGGAGGAATTCCCAGAGGAACCTATCCAGGTTCCACCGGAATCCCTCCTCTACACGGTCTCGGACGATTACTTGTGCCCCAGCACCAACAAAGCTAATACAGGTACTCATGTTTCCATGGAAGGTGCCACATGCGTTGTTCAAGAGGAATTCCCAAAGGAACTCCTCCACACGACTCCAGGCACTTACCTCTAGGACAACACCAGCAAAGCAGATGCAGGAGTTGTGGCAGACAAGGATGGAGCCACTGGCACTACGCAGGATAATTTCCCCATCTCGACACCTCCACCATTGAATGAAATTCTAGAATTTGACCCAGCTCCCCTAGTCTTTTTTCCCAGAAAAGTTGGAGCTCATTTTCGAACTCAGAAGCTACATGGCAAACTAGCTTCATCGGGACACCCTCATCAGCAAGCGAATTGATATGTATTTGATGCATTCTCGAATGCACCGTCCAAGCATCGATGATCAACTTGTGTGCAGCCCTTTGTGCTACAGCCCAACGATGACACTCTCCCTGGAGCTTCAGATGACATATCCCATGGTGCCAATGATTAGTTTCTTGTTATTTTTCACTGGTACTTTGCATAATTCCTATCTAGTTTTCTTTTTTCAGAAGTTGTTAGTTTGTTCTAGCTTGCAAAGACAGATCTTTCAGGACAATCATCTTCCACCAGCTCTAGTTTCCAATTGGCAGGGCAAGTGGCGGAAACGTTTTTTTACCGAAAGGATAATAGGCAGTCGCATGTTCTGGTTTCCACTAGTTTGGAAGAACAGGTAGGAGGCCAATACCATGTGTCTATTTTGTATAGTGACAACACAGTAATATGATTCACTCCTTTTTTATTTACAATATATATATATATATATATATAATTTTGTTAAACATTTTTCTTTTCCAAGGAAAAAAACTGGTAATTTTTGCAAGTGGAACAAAATTACATCTGTATATGTATGTGGCTTTCAGGTGGCTTGTGCCCAAAAACAAGTCTCTGCTGAAAGAGAAAATCAACCCACTGAAAGTTTCAAACTATAAGGATCATCAAATTACATAAAATATTGCATCTGACAAAGCCAAAAATAGTGCCTTGTTTAAGTTCAAGAAGAATATGGATCAAAATCCTGCTAAGACAAGTTCAAAAAAGAGAAAAAAAACATAATATTTGAACTAATAGGCCAGTGTTTGAAGCAAAAAATAATTTTCGATCATTTTTATTTCATATTTGGAGCCAAGACGAGTGAAGATATTCATGGGAGTGATCCAGGGTTTTTTTGTTGATTTTCCAAAATCCTTTGTCAATTTCCACACTGGCTTTTGAGAGTATATCTACCTTTTGGTTATGTTGCATGTAAACATGTGTGAAATAGATATGAGAAAAAAAAAACTAGAAGAACTTTTTATATCTTGAAAAGTGACCAAAGTGTGTAGTTTTGAAGAGAGGACACCCCATTCATCCAATTTATGATGAGAAGAGAGTCGTTACATATGTGCAATTGGTTTAATTATTTTTATTTTTCAAGATGAAGAGTGAGCTTTAGGGCCATTAGTTCACTAAAGTTGTTTGTCGCTAGTTGAGTCTTGCAGAAATAGAAAACGAGGAATCATATGAGATGTGGATGATTTCCCCTACCCCCCAGGGTGGGGTGGCATTGAGAAGCCTCATCAAAGAAATCCCAAGGGTGTTCCTTTTGAATCAAGCATTCCTCACGAGAGGTATGAGGAGAGGGTGTCGGGATCTGAGGGAGAGAAAAGAGGATGGCCAAGCTCTAGGCCACACAATGAGTGGGGGAGGGGAAAAGGTATTCAAATAGAGAATGGTTCTGAGCTAACCAGATCCCCCAGGACATAATCAAAGGAAGAACCCTAATGTCTTTGGTTGTTGATTTGTTTATCTAGGCTTAGAGGGCAACCTCTATCGAATATCCTTCCCACGAGAAAATCGTGCACAAGGTCTTCCTTAGATCATACTAGGATTATTTATGGAAGGGACACTTTAAAATGATATGGTGATTTGTTTCATTTTCTGCCTTGCAGAGACTACATTGACCTGGTCCGGTGAAGTTTATTCTCTGGAAACATTATTGATCTCAAGTTCTGGAGTCAATCCCAAGTGGGCATGTTGTCACAAACCACATGAACAGATTTAGGTTACCTATTTTCTTTGGTTGGGAATATTTGTTTCAATAATTTGTTTCTTTGTCCCGTTAGGGTAGAGGTGTCACTCCAATGTCCTATGATGCTGAAATGCAACTGAGATTTGGGTTGTAGCCCCCCAAGGGGATAAGAGACCAAATAAGTTGGTATTATTTATATGAGAGTCTAATAAAGGCGTTCTAGAGAGAAGAAATGTAATTTTCCCATATAGACAAATGCTCCTCCCTTATATCGATCGCTTGTCATGACATCCACTACCCTTGCTATATTTGATTTAAGAAATAAAAACGTTGATTATTCAAAGAAAGGATTATTGGAATTGGTAGAAGATGATTGTTTTCACTACCAATCCAAGGACCCTTGTCGATGAGGACATTCCTACCATTTTCGACTTTCCATATCAGCCAATTCCCTATAAGAGGAAAATCATTCAATATTTCCTTCCATACTATTGAGCCGTTTTGGAATTATTTATTTGGCTTCCTAATCCAATCAATTACCGACTCTTGAGGGAATTATTTTTCCCACAGAAATCGGGTCCAAAGACCAGATCCTTGGATCAAACTCCCAACATTTTTTACTGCTAGGGCCTTGGTAAAGATAAAAATGTTTTCTAAGCCCCAACTTCCCAGGCATGGGGTATTCATTGTGTGAACCTGTGACATAACACCTTAGTTCATGGGATATTAAAGAATACCCTTAATTTCACTAGATATTGGTAAATGTCTCCCAAAATCCTTTTGTTGAACCTCCCTCCCAATACATATTTTCAATAAAAGAAACCTTTATTTTCACTAAATACCCCTTTTTATACCCCCCCCCCAATACCTATAAACCCTTTGAGACTCCACATCCCCCCCAATACCTACAATATATTGACTTGATTTTTTACAATTTAAAAACCCCCTTTATGAATGAACGTGATAAGATATTGGTCAACAAGGTGACACCCCCATGCTCCCAGGTCCTTTGGGATGACCATCTCTTTCCAAGAGACCAAAACTAGGGACCTATTCTCTTTGGAGCTAGACCAGAGAAACCAGAAAGAGATCTATTTACTTTTAATGAGGATTTATTTGGGTACCCAAGCCAGATTGATCCAATAGATCGAGATTTATTCCAGGACTGGTTTCACCAAAACTAAGTAGCTTTCTCTGGAAAGCCATTTGTGACACCATGCATTTAGGTTTTTTTCCACCTTGGCTAAGAGCCATTACCAATATTTTTTGACATAACCATTTTATTTTAAGATGGACCCTAGGTATTTGAATCTTGCTTCCAGGGCCAAGACATGGATGTCAAGGAGCTGAGAAATATACTATTGCTCAGGTGCAAACATTCCCTAGACAAAAAGGGTATTTTTTTCCTTGTTAATTTGCATACACGTAGCTTTGCAGAAATTTGAAATTTAAATGGTTTAAATATTGCATGTTACCATCACAAAATATTAGTATGTCATCCACAAAGAGAGGATGAGATAAGGATAAGGAAGTGCTTACATCTATCCCTTTCAAATTTCCCAATTCAATTGTGTTGTGGATCAATATACTTATCCCTCTGCAACCAACAGGAATAAAAGGGGTGAGAGAGGACATCCATGTCGTATACCCCTTTCCAGATTGAAGAAAGAAGATGCAGATCCATTTATTAAGATAGAAAAGGAAGAGGAGCTTATGCAGTTAAAAATCCAAGATACGAAGGAGTGATTGAATCCCAAGTGAATTAAGAGGAGCTTGATATACATCCATCTAACCCTATCAAAATATTTTGAGAGATCGACATTGAGAGTTACTGCTTTATGCGTTCTTGTATGAATGGTGTGTAGACCCTCCTGCGCAAGTCCAATAGCTTTGTGGATTTGTCTACCTTTGAAAAAACAAAATTGTTCGAGGGAGATGTTTTCAGAAAGAAAATCAATTAGTCTTCTAGCTATGATCTTAGAGATGATTTTTTAGTTGTTTTTGTAGACAGAGATAGGATTGAATTGGTCGAAAGAGTGGGGGTTGTCGTATTTGGGAATAAGGGAGATGAATGTTGAGTTGAAGGTTGATAGAATATGACTGGTAGGATGTGAATATTCCACCACTCGGAGGAAGTCATATCCCAAAAAATAAAAATATTCCAAGTAAAATTCTACCAGAAGTTCATCAAGGCCTAAACTTTTGTTTTTTGAAAACTATGAAGGACTACCAAAAGTTCTTCTTTTGTAATTTCTTCCATTAACTAATCATTTTCTTCCTAGTTTATGAATCCTAGAAAAAGATAGCCTACCTGGAGGACTAAGTCGATGGAGGCCCTGGAGTCTTCTCTGAAGAGATTTTGAATAATGGTGAACACCTGATGAGGCAATGTCCTCAAAGGAAGTTGCAACGATTTAATTTCCCCACTGATGTCCCATATAGTGATTATTGACTTTCTTCTATTTGCGAACTTATGGAAAATTTTGGTGTTCTCATCCTTATCTTGGAGCCAAAGAGCCCTACTCTTTAATCGCGATTCTTTTTCTTGATCCAAAAGAATCTTTATTTTCTCCTACTTGAGATTTTAGGGCTTCTTTTTGAAGTTCTAGAGGTGGGATTCTTCTTTCCTTTTCGAACCAAAGTTGAATTTTTTCTCCAGCTCTCTCAGAGATTCTTCATCATGATTTTGCTTCTCCTTTCCCCAGTTCATAGTTGCTTTCTTGACTCTCTTGAGGTTTTCCAAGAACTAAAGAGGAGGGGATTCTGAGGAGGATGGATCATAAGGAACCCAAAAATATTTAATGATGTTCTTGAAAGATGAATCATCCAGACACAATGAATTCAGCTTAAAGGGATAGGGAGGTTTTTGTGGGAGAGGATCCATCTCAAAGATTATGGGGTTGTGATCCAAATCACCTTCAGAAGAAACCCATTGTCTCATTCTTATATTTGTCTCCAAGAGGGATTCTGAGATGAGGAAACGATCCATTCACTTTGCAATTCTTGTAGTTCTCATTCTCATGTTCCTCCAAGTTGGCACGAGTTTTGTAGGTTGAATGTCTAAAAGACCATTTTCTTCCAAGATGTTGTTTAGAAACTCTATCAGAGGATCCATCTGAGCTGGAGAGCCCCATATTTCACTGGCCCCTAAAGTGAAATTTAGGTCACCCCCTCATTAAGATGTGTCCCTCCTTTAGTAAAGAATTCTAAAATATTCGCTCCCAAAACTTTATGCAATCGATATTGTAGAGTCCTTAGATGTTTAAGTGAAAGCACTCTAAATCCAATTGAGAAGAGAAAAAAATTTATACACAGGCCTACTCATAATGCATAGGCATTTTTTTTCATCTATAAAGCATTGATTCGCCAACCAGTAATTAGACCCCTCGAATGACCGTGGGCGTCAGATGCCAAAAATTTCCAACCCAAGAAAGACTAAGAGAGGGATTGGGTGGTCATTTCATGGTCCATCTCCATAAGGGGTAAATAATATACATTTATTATAATTATTGATATAATCAATGAAAACATATTATCATATTTGTTTTAAGTATAATTATTATATCAAAAGTTAATATAAACTTTATTAAACATATTAAGAATTAAATTTATATTAAAAATATTAAAGTATTATATTATAATATTATAAATTATCTAATTATTATATAAAATTATGATGTGAATAAAATTATTCATACATAATTAACTAATAATATAAATAAATAAATAAATTATATTAATATTTATATTATAAATTACAAATTAAACATATTATAAATTAAATTTATATTAAAATTATTTATAATATTATATTATAAATTTTATATAATTATTATATGAATTATTCAGTATCATACATTAATATATGAACAAAGTCTTTTGTTATGTTTTTTTTTTTGAGGTGGCTTAAAGCCATTACAATAACAATATAATAATAAAAGTTAATGAATAAATTTGTATTAATATTTTTAATATTATATTTTTTTTCCAGGATATAATGTTTGGGAAAATCATTACAATAATATGCTTATAGTGAGTTCAACACGTCACTTACAGGAATAGAACCTGGGTGTGGAGGATAACACTCCATCCCACAACCAGGGCTAGACCCATTTGACTTTATAATATTACAAATTATATAATTATTTATAATATTGCATTATAATACTATAAATTCAATACAACGGTTATATCAATTTAATAAAAGTTAATATAAGGTTGAATGATGGTAGGTGGTGCAAGCTAGCAAATAGGGTTTTCTACTGGGAAAAAAAAAGTCAGGCATCGAACAGGCGGATGCAGGTAGCAGGATTAGGTAGTGGGTTTTGACGCCATCAATGATAGCGACTACAAAAAAATATCTAGCGATGGAAGAAGGTTTACAAGAGCAAGATAAGACAAAATCGTTTAAAGATGTGGTCGTGGGCGGTGCATCGCCAACCCCACTAGTGCATGTAAGTGTGGGGGAAGAAGGGGGTCAAGCATTCAATGCTCCCCAGCCCACCCATGCGAAGGGAGCATGGCAACAAGGCCAAATATTAAAGAATGGGTGTCTGGATAAGGCCAAGGAAAATTGTGATATGAGATCACCTCTCTTTGTACCAGAGAATACATTCATTTTATGAAGGACCATGCATGTTGGACACACCGACTACACTGAGAGGGGGGGGGTGAACAGTGTAGGGCACTTTTTCCCAAAACTCCTTAGTTAACAATCACCATTAAATCATTACTCATTGTTTCCATTTATAACCAGTTAAATGTCAACACATATTAGCAACATATATCATAAATATATCATCAACAAGTCATCACCACAAGGAACACAAAGAACACAAGATGTATGTACAATTTTCTTTTTATTACGGACTACAATCCTTGGGGTTTTTCAGCAACAACTGAATAGAGAACAACTCTACAAGAGCATCAGATCTATAATGCAAGACTCATCTTACACCCTCAGCACCAACTGAGATGAGGCAAAAATCCTCAATAGATATCAATATGTACCATAAACAAGTGCATCAACCATGCACCAACCTGTGCCAAACAACTTGTAATCAACATGTACCATAAACAAGTGCATCCAACCATGTACCAAGTATATACCAATCATGTTTCAACTTCTCATAAACAATGACTCATCAATATGTGCCAACATCATCAACTATACACCTCATGTATGTGCCAACTCATCAACTACTTGTCTCAACCATGACTAGTTTTGGATTAGTCAACAACCCTAACTTGAAATAATCATAAATTTGTACCTGTAATGAATAAAGATCTGAAACTGATAAAAAATGTTCTTCGATGTGTTTTGTACAATTCCTCCAGGTGTCAGTACTTGGAACTTCTCAGAAAAGGATTTATAGGAAAAATGGCACACCTTGCTGAAATATGGCTTATTCTAGAGAGCGACCTTGTAGAGTGTGCCCCGCATGGAATATTTGTTGAATTAATATGAAACTATTAAAAAGAATACTACAACCTGTACTCTAACCAACACAATTAGTCTCACTGAATTTTGATATGTTATGAAGAAGTTATGACGTTTTTACCCGAAATACTTGTTTTGGACTAGTTTCAGGACTAGCCACAAACCCTGTTTTCCACAGAGTGTATCTCCAAAAATACAACGAAACACAAGATGAATTTTTTACCAAATATACTTGGATATGTTTCCTCAATGGAATATCAATCTCACAATCTGAATCATTATAGAAAAAAAAATATTACGAAAATGGTGAGATGGCATGTAAATAACATACCTTAGAAAGCATCATGAAAAGAATTTATCCTCCCTTGAATTCCGACCCTCTTTTCTTCACCTTCCCTCTGAAATTCAGCTTATATATCCTTTGGTTACCTCATTCACTTATAGATATTCAATATGCTCAAGTGTTCCACACCAAAAATGCTCAAGAATCTCTCACAAGAAGCTCTCCACCAATACTCCAAAAGATATTCTCACAAGAAGCTCTCCATTGATCCACAAAAAGAATGATCTACAAGAGACCATTGTTGCACGAAATTGCAAGTAGTCAATGCTCCCTAGTGTATCATGAAAAGGGACTAATCGCCTCTCGTGGATCCTTGAAATCTGGCGGTGGTGAGTTTACCAATCACCTGCGGGTTTTGGTCTAACGGCAGTTGTACTACCAACAAATGGTATCAGAGCAGGTTAATTCAAGATATCAGTTTAACCACTGGAAGTTTTTGATCATTCATAATGGATAAGAAGTCATAATTTACAAAACATGGATTGCCTTTATTTGATGGTCATAATTATGTTTGTTGGAGTATCAAGATGAAGTTTTTTTTACAAACTCAAGGAGTAGATATTTGGCAGGCTGTACTAAGTGAATATAAAGTCCCAACAACCATTCCAATAGATGCTACAGGTAAGAGACTCTATGAGAGTAATTCTAAAGCTATGTATGCAATACTGGGAGGTCTAGCAGGGTCAGAATTTGTTAAAGTTATGCATTGTGCATCAGCAAAAGAAATATGGGATAAATTGGAAAATGTATATGAAGGAGACACTAAGGTAAAGAGTGCTAAGATACAATTATATAGAAGTCAATTTGAAAGCCTGAAAATGGAAGAATCTGAAGATATAGCTACCTACTTTCTTCGTATTGATGAACTTGTTAATACCATGAGAGGTCTAGGAGAAATAGTTAATAATAATATTATTGTGCAAAAGGTACTTAGATCACTTCCTACAAGATTTGATTCAAAAATATACTCCTTAGAAGAAAGAACAGATCTTGATACTTTAGAAATGGATGAATTACATGGAATACTAACAGCATATGAGATGAGAACCTCTGGTGATAATTCTTTCAGGAAAGAAGTCGCTTTCAAGGTAGCAAATAAAGATAAGAAAAAGGTTGAAGCATAAAGGTGATGTGGAAGAAGCAAATTTTGTTAAAAATCTGAAAAGAGGTACTGGCAAGTATAAAGGTAAGCTTCCTCTAAAATGCTTTGGTTGTGGTAGAATAGGACATTTTTCATCTAAGTGTCCTTACAATAAGCACACTGACAATGAAGAAGACAGTGATAGAAAACCTAAGGAATTCAAGAATAGACATAAGAAGTTTTTTCAAAGAAAAACTTACAAAAAGAAAAGTTTGTGTATAGAAGATGACAGTGATATTTCAGAATCTGGTGAGAGTGATGACAGTTTAGATGTACAACATTTTATGGCTATGGAAAAACAGGATGATCAGTCTGGTGAAGAAGAAGAAGGTGAAGTTGATCTAGAAGCTGAACTGATAAGTGCTTTAAGTGAATTAAGAAAAGTGAGAAGGGAATGCAAACATTTTAAAAGAGAAATTGAGAATCTAGAATTTGAATTACAGAAATCAAATGGTTTGATTGAGAGCACTGAAATCATGGTAGTTGACTTAAAACTTAAA
>ML818077.1:39011-61800 GCA_009831015.1 Picea engelmannii
TCTCCAATACTTTATCATTTAAATATTCCTTCTTGATTTTGTCACCTTACTTTATCATTTCTTTATTTTGTCACTTATCTTTATTATTTAAATAATACACCTTGACTTTGTCACTTTACTTTATCATTTAAATAATATTAACCCATTTCTAGGTCACTTAACCTATTTTCCTTATTTTAGGGTTAACCACTTTCCATAAATAAAAGTTCTCCAATACTTTATCATTTAAATATTTCTTCTTGATTTTGTCACCTTACTTTATCATTTCTTGATTTTGTCACTTCTCTTTATTATTTAAATAATCCACCTTGACTTTTTCACTTTGCTTTATCATTTAAATAATGATTTCTTCTTTTAGGTCACTTTGACTTCTTTGACCTTACGGGCTTGAAGCCTTCATGTGGGGGTCCTTCATCTTCGTAAGGCCATAACTCTCAAACCATGAGGAGTTATGTGACATTCCACATACCACCGGAAATGGAATGACAATCACTATCCATCTAGGATAGTTTCACCAACAATTTCCTTGATATTCATATCATTATTCCACATACAAGTATGGGTCCTCCAACCATTCTTCTAGGATAACTCAATCCGCAAAGCATCTTCCCGTGAGGGATTTCACCATAGGGGGGGCACTTTGGATTTCAACCATTTGTGCACATTATCAATCATGATAAGACAATAATGAGAGCATGGGTCCTCCAACCATTCTTCTAGGATAACTCAATCTGCAAAGTATCTTCTCATGAGGGCTTTCACCATAAGGGGACCACTTTGGAGTTCATCCATTTGTGCACCTTATCAATCATGATAAGACAATAATGAGTCATCTATACATTTTTCCAACAATTCATCATATACCAATGAAACCACATCAATCCATATTCATCATGTATCAATGACAATTCATTGATCCATCTTCATCATATCAATGACAACTCATTGATCCATCTTCATCTATGCATTCGCATCAAGGAAAATACATATTACATTACATCAATCATTAATCAATCAATCCTTTGGCATCAATCAATCAATTGACATAAATCAATCAAACCATTGGCATCAATGACAACATGATCCAACAATGCAATCATTTGCAAATTCATGGGAATCTAGCCTTTAGAGAAGGCCTTAATGGGTTGGTTCAAATCACGATGGAAGATGAAGGGAGAGATAGATTTGAAGTTGGGATCAAAGGGATTTTTCACAATAATATTTGCATGTGTGGAAGATAATTGGGACCATGTGTTTGAAGAAGGACCATATTTTTTAATTCAGTCGAGCTCGATACTGGATCAAGAAGTTACCCTTGAGAAGGAGGACTGAACAACAGCTCTTGTCTAGATATGGATGTATTCCCCTCCCTAGGAATTGTGGGATAAAGAGACATTGGAAGAGATAGGGAATATGTTGGGGTCTTTCATCAAAATATCAAAAGTTACCAAAGTTGGGCGGTATACATCCTATGTCATGATCTGTGCCTACATGGATGTGGTGGGATCCCTACCATATTCCATTACCCTATCCAACCAATATAAGGAATGGACTCAAACTCTCTATAATGAGAATATCCCTTTCCACTACCATAAGTGCCACGAGCATGGGAATCTATTTAGGGATTTCCCTCTAAATGTCAAGAGCCCATATAATAGATCGAGGGAGAAAAAGGACGAGGAAGGGTTCATGAAGATTCCCAGTAAAAGGAAAGTAGGGAAAGGAAAAATAAATAAAATAACCAGTTGTCCCAAGGAAAACAACTACTCAAAAATTTCAAGATTTAGCGGAAGATAAAGTGGAGACCTCCAAGCAAGAGGGATAATTAACCTAGGAAATCTCGAAGGTGATCCAAATAGACCTAGAACAAGAAACTCAAAAAAAAGGAAGACATAATCAGAATTGGAGCATCCAATCCTTGAAGAAGACGATATCGAGATGCAGGAAACAAATATAGAGGAAATCTCTCAGGGAGGATCATATGGGGATAATGCCATGCAAGAAATGGAACAAAGTGATCCACCAATAGACATCCAATCCTTGATGGAGGAGCACGGAAAAGAGGAAATAAAAAAAATGTTGGATTCCCAATTACGTCAACTACAAAAAAACCTGCCAAAATCTAAGGGAAACGAGGTGAATTAGAGATAGAATGCATCATCATCTAGTTGCCTTGGAATAAAGACAAATCCCCTCAAGCCACAAAAAAATTATCTAGGAGAGGAAACTAAAAGAAGTAGGAAATGGCACAAACAAAAGCTTGAAAAAACATGGGCATTATTAGTGGACTAGGGGAAATCCATAGGTTTAATACCCCTAGGTCGAACCCCAAATGTAATGTACATATAGGCTGGTGATCCAAGACATTTTGGGCCAAAGTGCCTTTGTATATGTATTTTGAGGCCATAGTGCTTGTGCGGTTATTAGGTTGGAGATACAGATGCTAAAAGGTCAGCGAGCCTACCTTTGTAATATGTAATCACACTCAAATATTAATAAAATACACCACTTTTGCAGACCAACCAGACAAAAAGAGTATGGAGGGATAAAACTCCACTAGAAAGGGAAAGGGGGGCTAAGAGTCTAGGATTGAGGTTAAGCCAAGGGGGCCTAAGCCAAAAATAATATTATATTAATATTCCTAAAGTCTAAGTAGGGATATACATATATCCTAAGTTTCTAAAGTGGGGGAATGTACCCCAAGTGGAGGCCAAGTGGAGCCCAAGGTAGTTCCCACCTAAGTTTATAAAGTGGGGGAACGTACCCCAAGTGGAGCCCAAGGTAGTTCCCAACATGACAAGTGTCAAGTTGGGAACATGCATACATATAGTTGGGAAAAGTGTATGTTCCCATCATGCACTCATCATTCTCTCATTATTCACTCTCACCTCTTGCTATCTGTACCTGGCTTCCATCACCATATCTATATGGGGATATTTTGTAGATATGGGTAAACTAGTGAACCTGGGTGGTTTAAACTAAAGAAATAGATTTCCATGCCTGTGTGCATGTTGAAGAAGCGGGTTGTCATTCCCATGAGAATTATCTCCAAGTGAGAGAATTACTGGTTATTTTTTCCCTGGGTGCGAGGTTGTAGCTACAGAGCTCTGAGACTTCCTATCCAACATGTTGTTGAATCCCTAGAAGGGAAGTGGGGTAGCCAAAGGACTGTTGAGAAGAGAAGGGGCACACTTCCTAGGGTGGGACATGCATGTGGGGAATGAAAGGCTATAGGCTAGTAGCTAGATATGGCACCTTAGTATGATAATTTATATTGTTTGAGAGACCTTAGTATTGCTAGTATTCATTTTCCCTCGTGGAGTTAGCCCCAGCTCGGGGGTGACCTTCTACTGAAATTTTATGAGCAGCACAGTCTATGGCCATGAGGAAAGTCTGAGGTATGCACGCAGTTGATGACTATTTACAAAATATAAGTATCTTCTATGTGTTTGATTTAATTACTATGTGAATAATTGTGTATTTATATTATGGATTTTTCCTGTATTATTATGCATGTATATATTTGTTGTAGTCTACATCATTTTGTTCATATGCAGAGCATTTTTATTTGATTTAATGGTATCAGAGTTGGAATTTTTATGTCGCATGGCCCTGATTGGGGGATGGGAATGCTATAATGTGGTATCAGAGCTCTGATTTTGACATTGATCATGCATGGGACGAGTTAGCAGAGTGTTGAAAATGGAAATTGCAGAAACTTAATTCCTAGAGTATGTCTGCAATTTGTTTGACAAAATTATTGTTGTGAAATTGGGGAAATTTCATGGGTAATTTGAAAGGATCAAGAACAGGGATTAAAATCCCCAATTTAAATCTCTAATTGGGAAAATTTGGACCTATAGATGGCCAAATTTCAAAGTTGTAGAGAAGCCATGGCCCCCATGACAAAATTGGGGTGAAATTGGGTAAAAGCCCTAATTTTTGTAAAGGAATTCATGGTGAATTCGATATGAAGCAGTCAAGTCTCAAATGAAGAAGTTAAATTAATGCTTGTAAGGCCTAAATTGGTCCTATTGATTTCATCATAGATCTTCAATAGTAGCTCGATAAAACAATTATGAAATTGGGTGTTTTGGGGCATTTTGAAAAAATTAGGAATTTTGTAAAAATTGGAAAATTTTGGGATTTTTTTTGTACAATGATGTCCTCATGACATGGAAGCCACATGTCAGATGACATTGTATATGGGTGACGTGTATTTCCATGATAGAATGTACATAGTGGAAAGTGTGTCAGAAATGGCAGGTGACAAGACGATAGGTGACAAACCATGTGGAGCCGCGTTGGCGGGCCACCCGCTTGCATGTGGAACCATGAGTATGAGACCGTGGAACCATGATGCGGGGCATCCCCTGGTGGTTTTAGAAACCACCAAGGGGGAGGGAGAAATTAACCAGGATACAATACGTCACACACCGAAAAACCGGTGATAATATTTACGAACTCCTGCCCCTTTTGTTAACGATCGGTAGGTCAGGGGGGGCGTGATACAACGGTGGTCGTTGATCTCGATCGCGATCATTGATCACACCAAAAATATGCACCATCTGATAAAATGGACATGAAACTTCGCGCGCTGAGGAGAATGGGTGCAGGATAGGGCCCACCTATCCCTGCGACCCAATGAAAATGTGTCACATAGGCAACCAAGGGTTGTAGGGCCCAAAAATTAAAGTAACGTGCGGGCCAGTGGAGGTAGAGGAGAAGAATAGAAACAAGAAGGAGAAGAATATAAAGGATGACAACACAAGGCCATGTGGGTGGAGATTTGACATGGATTCCTTTCAGAGGTGTTGGGTGGACTAGGATTCCACGTCAGCATCCTAGTCAACGGGATTTAATTAAATTTCTCAGAAATTAATCAAAATTACTGGGAAAATTCAAGGTTTTTCAAGTCATATGTTTTCAGACCAATTTCAAAGGCCCAAATAGAATTTTTTTGAAATCAAATTCATACCAAACTATAATAGTTTTTGTATCTAAAATTATTGAGCTCGGAGAGAGATTTCTAAGGATACAAATTGTTCATCAAACGGAGCCAGTATGAGGTAGTTATAGGCCAAATAGTGGAGGGTATTTTTGGGTACCAATTCAATCTGAGAGCCATAACCTCCTTCTCTTGAATCGGATTGGGGAACACGATAATATGCATAAACATATTGAGCCATAGAAGACACGCATGGAGCTAAATTGAGATTATGGGCACCCAAAAATGCAGAGGAGGACATAGAAGGCACCTATAGCATGTCCAAAATATTGGTATCTAAGAACCCAGTTGAGCTCTTGTCAAACTTCCAAAGGAGAATTTTAAAGGATGCATAAGCACAGCTAGAAATTACACCTGGTTGAAGGGTGAGTGATCCAGATTTTATGAGCAGAATGAAATGAACACAGATTATTATCAAACGATGCTTAACACAAAATAACATATATATAGTAAAATTGGTTTCTATTCAATAAGGAAATAAGCTGAAATTGTAAAATGCAGCGGAAAACAAGCTTCCTAAAAAGGTGGTGGCTTATCTCTGAGAAGAGATGTGACGACTGTGCTCATTCGCAAGAAGATGATTACAATGAGGCTCTCAAGGAATTTTTACAATAAACATGAATGTCAAAATCCATAGACATCCAAAAACCTAACCCTAGGAGATGAAGCACCAAAATTCATGTGGGCCCCGTTTCGATAAGTTAGTACATCAACTTCCTGGGGTCGTAACTTTTGCATACGATCTTCATTTTAGGTGCACGATAGTCCATTGGAAAGGTATATCCGAGGAATACACATGATTCTTGTGGCAAGCCCTATATATCGTGATTGTGGTGAGCCCTAAAAACGTTTTTTAGGGCCTAAAAATAGCCCCAGAAGTCAGGGACCCAAAAACTAGGAAAAAATTGTCAAATTGGAAAACTGCCAAAATGAGCCAGTTGGAATAGGTGGGAGGCCACCAAAATCCATATGGATCAATACTCCCCCCTTAGGAATCAATGGTCTCCATTGCGTTGAGTGCCCCCATTAGATGAGGAATTTTTTGTTGAATTTGGCCCAGGGTGAGCCACTTGCCTTGGTGTAGGAATTGCCCTACTTTGACAACCCGATAAAGTTGGATCCTTTATTGGCGAGTGCCCTTGACCTTTTTGTCCACAATATGATCATTGGATATATTTTGTATGTAGTCGGGGTTGAGCTCTATTGGTGTCAATTGTTCTGTTGTCTCTGAGGTGTCTAATAATGGTGGGAAATAAGGTTGAAGGAGTTCCACGTTGAACACTAGGTGCAGGCTAAGGAAAGGAGGAATGTTGAGATCAAAAGAATTATCACCCATGGATTTGGTGATGATGTACGGCCCATAACAGAGTGGGTGAATCTTTTGATGGGGTCCGGTAAGGTGTTCTTTCTGTAAATGTAACCAAACTTTGTCGCCCACCTGAAACTTATGTGGCACCCGGTGTTGATCATGGCACTGCTTGTACTTGTCATTGGACTTCTGTAGAATATCTTGAACCTATTGACGAATGTGTTGGATCTAATCAATGAACCGGGTGGATTTTCTAGCTTCAGTTGGAGCAGGATATGAGTCGGTCGAGGTGACCGCAAGGGGTAGTGCAACGTCTATGGGACCCAATGGTTGGAATCCCAACCCCACCTGAAAGGGGTTGTGGCTAGTTGAGCTATGGAAGGCTCGGTTATAGCTATGTTGGACATAGGGAAGACTCTCATCCCATGTGCAAGGGTGCTTGGAATTATACATGCGCATGATATGCACGATTATTCGATTTACGACCTCGATTTGGCCATCTTTCTGGGGGTGGAAGGTCATGGATTTGTTGAGCTTGGTGTCCAGCAGTGACCAGAGGCTCGACCAGAATGTGTTGAGAAATCGATTGTTCCGATCTAATACAATGGTTTGTGGGATTCCAAAATGTACCCAGGCTCATTCAAATAAGAGCTTGGCAGTGGCCTTTGTTGTGATGCTCTTCTTGCATATGGCCAGAATCGCCATCTTAGAAAAGTGATCAACAACCACAAAAACATAGTCATTTCCCCACTTGGTGGATGAGAGTCCCGACATGTAGTCCATGGAGATGGATTCCCATGGCATGTCAAGAGTAGGAAGAGGGGTGTACAGGCCCTATTTCTTAGTGGTAGTTTTTGACCTCCTGTCGAAGTTTCAGCCAGTAGAAATGTTTCTGCAACATTGCCATTGTATTTTCGACACTGAAGTGTCCTGCCACCCGACTGTAGTGGGCTTCCCAGATCATCTTCGCTCACTCACTTGATGAAATGAAGGTATGGCACAGACAGCACAACATCCCATCCTGAAGATGGAAATTAATGACAACTGCATTTGTGCCCAACATTTAGTAGGTGGTGGCAAAGCCCAGGTCTGTCTCATAGAGTTGGGGCCATTCAGAGGTCTCATGGTCGCAAGAGTCAAGCACCGTGGTGAGTGTCATGACTGGCGATCTACTAAGGCAATCAACGATGTGATTGGTGCTTCATGTTTTATACTTGATGTTGAGGTGGAATTTCTACAAGTATGTGGACCACTTCTGATGTCAGTCATTTTGCAATCTTCCTTGTGTCTGCATGAACTGCAGTGGATTATGATATGTCTAGATGATTGTCTCCTTCCCAAGAATGTAATGTCTGCATTAGCGGCAGGCTTTCATAATGGAGTACATTTCTTTGTCATAAGTAGGGTACTTACAGAGAACATCTGATAGTGTCTCGCTATGATAGGCCACGGGGTGGTCGTGTTGAGTGAGAACAGTGCCCATAGCATAGTCCGAAGCATTTGTCTCTATCTCAAAGGGTTTTTGAAGGTCTGGTAGTGAAAGTAATGGGGTTGAGCACAATCGTTGCTTCAAATCATCGAACGCTTGTTGTTGGGACTGGCCCCACACAATTGTTTCCTTACCACCACCCTTGGTTACTTGGCTGAGGATCCATGTAATATGGGAAAATCTCAGCACGAACCTACGGTAGAAATTGGCAAGGCCCAAGATGCTTTGAAGCTTAGTGAGTGTGGTTGGGGATGGCCAGTCATGAATGACTTGGATATTGGATGGATCCACATGTACACCATGTTTATCAACGATGTAGCCTAGGCAATGGACCATGTCCATGCCGAAGGATCATTTTTCCAAGTTGGCATATAGCTTGTGCTGCCACAGGGTGTGCAGAACCTGTTGAATATGTTGCAAGTGTTCTACCCAAGTCTTGTTGTAAATGAGAATGTCATCCAGATACACCACTACAAAAGTATTTGTGAATAGTCGCAGGATATCTTCCATCATCCTCATGAAAGTGGTTGGAGCATTTTTCAATCCAAAGGGCATGATCAACCATTCGAAAAGACCTTTCTTTGACTTGAAGGCGGTCTTCCATATATATGTTTGTTCTATCGAGACCTGGTGGTATCTAGACTTCAGATCAATCTTACTGAAGTATTTAGCCCCTGTGAGCTTATCAAGGAGGTCGTCGATTCGAGGAATCGGGTACCGGTTTCTGAATATGTTTTTATTTACGGCCCGATAATCAATGCAGAGTCTCCAGGTTCCATATTTCTTTTGTACCAGCACGATTGGACTCCCACAAGGTGATGAGTTGGGATGGATGTGCCCCTTGTGGAGCATTTCTTGGATCTGTCGCTTGATATCCTCATTCTCTAATAGAGAGCAACGGTAGACTGACCCATTGGTAAGTGGTGCGTTGGGGATCGGCTCGATGGGGTGCTTGACCTGACAGTGCAGAGGTACCCCAGTAGGTGAGGAGAAGATATCTGATTATTCTTCCATGACCTTATCCACTTGCTTCTGTTGTGTGGAGAGGTCGATTGTGAAGACCCTATATGTGGTTGCGATCTTTCGCTCATTCTAAGAGTGAATAACGAAGAAGACAAACTTCCCCGACTAAGAGATGACCTTCCTACATTGCTTGGAAGAGATCAAAGAAATAGCACTAGGTGGGACTGCCTCCGGTATCCTGTACAATTTCTTGTTCAAAGTAATAATACACTACAAGGCCTAGACTCATATACATCATGGTGTTTCCATAAATATGGTTGGCCCAAAAGAACATTACAAACTTCAAGAGGGGAAACATCACACAATACCTCGTCTTTGAAGGGCTTGATGTCGTATGGCAGGCAACATTGTTGGATGACACGGATGTCACTTCCTTGGCGGTGCCATCTAATGGTGTAGGGCTACAGGTGTGGCATTGTGGTGAGGGCGAGTCGCTTGAAAACCTCTGTTGAGATGAGGTTCTTTTGTCTACCACTATCAATGATGAAGTGCAGCGAGGTACCCTTCACCCACATATGTGAATGAAAAATATGCTTGCCTTCCTCTGGATCATCTGGTTCACTGGGCTGGATCTTGGTGGTAGCAATGGTAGCACTGGATTCTGCATCAATGATCCATCTCCCCCTTTATGATTCTAACTCAGAGTCAGAACCTACATCTGATTCAGAGGCTTTCACCTCAGCCACTAGCAACTGCTTTGAGCGGAAATCAACAGTGTTATGCCAGGGGCTCTTATGGAAGTCGCACCACTTCCCGGTATCTTTATTTTTCTTTTTGGTGTCTGTATTTGCTTTCAGCCTAGACTGGTTGTCCCGAGGCGATCCATATTTTCTATGTCTTTTGTTCTATGGTTTGGGGCTTCCCTTTCCTGGATTTTGTTGTGAGGGGTTCCCAGGCCCAAATTGTCGTGTCTTTTGTTTGAGCTTATACTCGATTTTGACAGCATATTGGTAGGCTAATCCTAAGGATGAGATGTCCAGAAACTCCATTTCAGCCTGGATGTATCTATGCAGACCACCACGATACTTGAGCACTAGATGTCGCTCAAAATATTTGATACCCAACTTGGTGCACAAGGTATGGAAGATATTTGTGAACTCGGGCACTGCTTGGTCTCTTTCCTGCTGCAATGTGGTCCATTTTGTATACAAGTCATCATAACTTCCAATAGGGTAATATTGTTCCTTAATAGAATCCCTGAAGGACTCCCAGGTAACCACGACTGTAAATGATGAGGGTTTCTCTGTTTCCTTCTTCTCACAGAAATTTTCCCACCAATCTTTGACATGGGGAATGGCTTTGAGGAGTGAAAAAGTAATATTTTCTCTATTTGAGAAGTTATGGACAAATAAATACCCTTCTATCATATTCAACCATTTGTCTATAGCATCTGTGTCTTTCTGACCTTCAAATATAGGAATATCGAAGTTGATTTGTACCTTAAAGGGGGTGGTGCCTTCGTTTGAGGAAGATGCATCTCCTGTTGGTAGCCACTGGAGGATTTGCGCAAAACTATCCATCATTGCGTTCCTCTGTTGCATGAGGGATTCCTCAAGAAACATTTTCAATGGATCTCTTGTCCCGTCATCTTTATTTTCTCTCGCCATGAGAGGTCGTTTAGGCGTGCGAGAGATTTTTTCCTCAAGAGAAACAAGCTTGAGACCCAATTCTTTGTACCCTGACCTCGTTAGGGACATGCATTAAGAACGACAAGGAGAAGACCGCTCTGATACCACTGACCTGATTTTATGAGAAGAATGAAATGAATACATATTATTGTCAAAAGATTATTAACACAGAATAACAGATATACAATCAAACAGGTTTCTGTTCAATAAGGAAATAATCTGAAACTGTAAAATGCAACGGAAAACAAGTTTTCTAAAATGGTGGTGGCTTATCTCTAAGAAGAGATATGGTGGTTTCACTCATTCACAAGAAGATGATTACAATGAGGCTCTCAAGGCCTTTTTACAATAAACAGGAATGTCAAAAACCCTAAACATCCAAAAACCTAACCCTAGGAGATGAAGCGCCAAAAGTCATGTGGGCCCTGTTTGGGTAAGTTAGTACATCAACTTCTTGGGGTCATAACTTTTTCATACGATCTTAGTTTTAGGCACATGATAGCCTGTTGGAAAGGCCTATCTGAGGACTACACATATTTTCTATGGAGAGCCCTACACATTTTTATTGTGGCGAGCCCTAAAAATGGTGTTTAGGGCCTCAAAATGGCCCTGGAAGTCAGGGACCCAAAAACTAGTAAAAAACTATTGAACTGGAAAACTGCCAAAATGAGTCAGTTGGAATAGCTGGGAGGCCACCGACATCCATCTAGATCAGTGAGCAGAAGGAATAAGTGGGTATTGGTTAAATGACCATAACTTTCTGCTCATAACTCTGAATTGAGCAAGGAATAAGTCGTTGGAAATGCCTTGGACAAAGGAATCCATTTATTCACCCAGAAATGTGAATTGGGATAATAATTCACAAGAAAACAAAATTACTATTTCTGGAGTATTTAAAGGGCAGAATGATGCATAAACTAATAGATTTTTTAAATTTATTATAGTCTAACAAATCCTATTGCCTGCACATTTTTCAGATTTAAGTGGAAATAGATAAGCATGAAATAAACAAAGATACCAGAGGCATGGGAGATGCACAGAGGATGAATTCAATGGGTTTTGTGTCAGCATGGGTAATAAAGGAATAGAGTCCAATGGGCATGATGAAGGCAAGGAAGAGAGCATGAATTTGGTGGAAACTATAAAGAGTCTTCAAAGAGATTTTCACAATTATAAGGATGATAATGAGAGGCTTATCAAATCCAAGGAACGGTAAGATGGATTCAACATCAAGTTGTTATAGAGCTTGGAAAAAAATAGAGAAGAAAATGGATAAGGAGACAGAATCAAGCAAGTCAAGGAGTCACATGTCTTGTGATAAAAGAAAAGAAAAAAGAAGTGTTGTTAGGCATCACCACCACTCACCAAGGCATTCAGTTAGGAGAGAACACAGTAGTTCAATTCCATCTCCTATCAAAAATCATAAGAGGAGGTCGGGGGTAGATGAGCTACAATGAGAAATGAATAATATCAAGCCTCTTACCTTTGATGGTGAGCAGAAGAAAGATGAGGATGCAAATATCTGATTGTTGTGCATGAGGAAGTACTTTTAGTTGCATAATTATTCCTCACAAGCATAAGGAATAATTTCCATCTACCAGCTCAAGGGAAAAGAATCAATGTGGTGGGACCAGTTTGTACAAGTACAACACATTGATGAGAAGAAGATTACTTGGAGGGAGTTTAAAATATTCTTTCAGAAGAAGTACTTGACCAAGCATTATTATTATATAAATATGAAGGAGTTCTTTGAACTCAAGCTTGGGAATATGACCATGGATGAGTATGAAAGGATATTTTTAGAGATGATGAAATACGTTGACTTCATCAAGGGTGAACAGGTCAATATTCAAAGGTACCTAAGTAGGTTGCCATCAATTTTCAGTGATAACATACAGTATGATGATCCCAAGACACTAGAGGAAACCATAAGGAGAGTTATTAAATGCCTCTGTGATCAAAATAGAGAAATACCAACTTTCCAAAAGTCTTGGGAAGACAAGAAGAAAGGAAATATGGAGCAAAGGAAGAAGGGGACCAAGCCACCATTCTTTAGAAATAATTCTCAGGGATAGTCAGCTTCCAAGGAGCCCAGAATGACAAAAACAATGGGTCAAAGACCAAGGAAACAACCTATTAAATTTTTGGGTTGTGAAGGAGAGAATAACAGATATTTCCCTCATAGAGGTGAAAAAGTGAGGATTGTTCATAATGTACAGCATGCTTATACAATTGAGGACATTGGCAAAAGCATGCCAAGGATCTATGCAACCATGGGAAACAAGCAAACTGAGTTTCAATCTCATATGATTGAAGTGGAAGGTAAGATCAATGACCAACCCTTTTCTATTTTAATTGATTCAGGAGCTATTCATAGTTCCAATAATCAAGCTTGGGAAATATTGGCTTGTGCAACTAGCTACAGGAGCTAAAAGAAGAATTAATGAGATGGTTAAGGCATGTCCAATGGACATGAATGGACTAAGCACCAAGGAAGATTTGAATATCATACCTTTGGGTTCATATGATTTCCTAATTGGTATGAATTGGTTAGAAAAGCATCATGTCGTTCTAGACTATTATAGCAAGTCTTTTACTTGCTTGGATGAGGAAGGGCACTTGAGGACAGTTCAAGGTATTCCAAGGGCAGTAATTATCATAGAAGTTTCATCCTTGCAGTTGAAGAAAAGCTTCAGGAAAGGGTGCCAAATATTTGCAGCACAAATAGAAGAGACACCTAATGATAGAGTGCCAAGCATTGAAGACTATGAGGTCCTAAAAGAGTTTGAATATGTATTTAGATAAATATCAGGGTTTCCACCCAAGAGATACATTGATTTCTTTATCAATCTGGTGCCTGGAGCATCCCCGGTATCTAAGACTCCTTTAGGATGAGTACACTAGAGCTGAAGGAATTGCAAATGCAGCTTGAAGATATTTTGAAGAAGAGGTATATATTCCCAAGTGTATCACCTTTGGGTGCGCTGGTATTATTTGTGAAAAAGAAGGATGGAACGTTGAGGCTTTGCATTGACTTCAGGGAGATGAACAAGGTAACTGTGAAGAACAAGTATCATTTTCCAAGGATAGATGATCTCTTTGATTAGCGGAAAGATGATAAGATAATCTCCAAGATTGACCTCAGATTAGGCTATCATCGGGTGATAAATAAACAAGAATACATCAACAAGACAACCTTTAGAACAAGTTATGTCCATTATGAGTTCAGAGTGGTGCCATTTGGGTTATCAAATGCACCAGTTGTCTTCATGTGTTTAATGAATGGTATTTTCAGAGATTACTTAGATAAGTTTGTCATTGTATTTTTGGATGACATACTTATTTACTCTAAATTTAAAGAAGAGAATGAGTAGCACTTGAGGATGGTGCTACAAGTATTGAGGGAGCATTAATTGTATGCAAATTTGATAAAGTGCTCATTTTATCATAGGAAGATACATTATTTGGACCATATCATATCAGAGGAAGGGATAGCAGTGGATCCAGAAAATATAAGAGCCATTGAAAGATGGTTAGTACCAAAGAATGTATCAGAGGTGAGATCTTTCATGGGACTTGCAGGGTATTATAGAAGATTTATCAAAGTTTTCTCAAATATTGCACACCCAATCACATCTTTGCAAAAGAAGGGTGTGAGATTTGAGTGGAGTTATGATTGTGAAAGAAGCTTCCAACACTTGAAGATCTTGTTGACAAGTGCACCAATTTTGAGGATTGTTGATCCAAATGAAGATTCTGTTGTATGCATTTATGCATGCAAGGAAGGGCTTGGAGGAGTCCTTAGTCAGAATGGGCATGTGGTATGCTATGAATCAAGGAAGTTAAAAGAGCATGAGAGACACTATGACACTCATGATTTAGAATTGGAAGCCATAGTCCATGCCTTGAATATGTGGAGGCACTACCTCATGGGAAAGAGATTTGGGTTGAGGACAGACCATAGTGGTCTGAAATATTTGTTTGGACAACCAACTTTGAATGTTAAAAAAGTAGATGGTTGGAGTTCCTCAGTGAGTATGAATTTGATGTAAATCATATAAAATACAAAGAGAAAAAGGTGGTTGATGCACTCAACACGGAAAATCAAAGGATTTGGAACAAATATGAAATTTAGCACAACATATCATCTAGAGTCATATGGGAAAACAGAGAGGGTAAATCAGGTGATTGAAGATGTGTTGAGGATGTATGTGATGGATAAACCATCAAAATGGGAATATTATCTACACTTCGTTGAGTTTTCTTATAATAATGGGTATCAAACATCTTTAAAGATGAGCCCATTTGAGGCACTATATGGAAAAAAGTGCAACACACCAGTGAGTTGGGACAACCCATCAGACAAAGCAGTGGTTGGGTCAAAATTGCTCAGAGAAATGAAAGAACAAATGGTGAATATTAAGTAAAACTTAAAGGTTGCCAAAAACAGACAGAAATTTTATGCAAATAAGGGAAGAACTCATGGAGATTTTAAAGTGGGTGACCATGTGTTCTTGAAAGTAAAGGCCAAGAGAAGTTCCTTGAAGTTTGGGAACTGTTCAAAGCTGACAACACGTTATTGTGGGCCATTTGAGATTATGGAAAAGATTGGCCCTATTGCATACATGCTTGCACTACCTACATCCACATGCATTCATAATGTATTCCATGTGTCTTTTCTTAAAAGGTATGTGCTTGATGCTAATCATAATTTATTGGAATGTGGTCTAGGTGGAGCAAGGAGAAGACTTTTGAGTAAATTTGGTGTGCATATTGGATAGGAAAGTCAAGCTACTCTGGACTTGAGAAATATGGATGGTAAAGGTACAGTGGACCTGTTACAGTCTTGAAGATGCAACCTAGGAGCATGAAGATGTCATGCGGGTGGAGTACCCACATCTTTTTGAATACTTTTGAAGTTTTTTATTGTACATGAGTATATAATGCACTGAGGATAGTGCATAAATAAGGGGGAGAGGAATGTAATACCCCTAGGTCGAACCCCAATTGTAATGTACATATAAGCTGGTGAGCCAGGAAATTTTGGGCCAGAGTTCCTTTGTATACGTATTTTGAGGCCAGAGTGCATGTGTCGTTATTAGGCTAGAGAGCCAAATGCTAAAAGGCCAGTGAGCCTACCTTTGTAATATGTAATCACACTCATATATTAATAAAATATATTGTTGTTGCAGACCAACCAGACAAAAAGAGTATGGGGGGCTAAGAGTCTAGGAGAGGGGATAAGCTAAGGGGGATTAAGCCCAAAGGAATATTATATTAGTACTCTTAAATTCTAGGTAGGGATATAAATATATCCTAAGTTTCTAAAGTGGGGAACATACCCCAAGTGAAGCCCAAGGTAGTTCCCAACATGATAAGTGTTAAGTTGGGAACATCCATACATATAGTTGCGAAATAGTGAATTTTATCATCATTCACTCATCATTCTCTCATTATTCACTCTCACCTCTTGTTATTTGTACCTGGTTTCCATCACCATATCTGTACTAGGAAGCTTTAGCAACTGTGGGTAAACCAGTGAATCTGGGTGGTCTAAGCTGAAGAAATAGGTTGCCAGGAATGTGTGCATGTTGAAGAAGCGGGTTGTGAGGATTCTCTCAAGGTGAGAGAACTAATGGGAATTATTTCCCTAGGTGGCGGGTTGCAAATACAGAGCTATGAGACTTCATGTTCAACCCATTTTTTGAAGCCCTGAAAGGGAAGTAGGGCAGTCAAAGGACTGTTGAGAAGAGAAGAGGCACACTTCATGGGGTGAGACAAGCATGTGGGGAATGAGAGGTTGTAGAATTGTGGCTAGAGATGGCACCTTAATATGATCATTTATGTTGTTTGAGAGACCTTAGTCTGGCTAGGATTCCTTTTCCCTAGTGAATTTAGCCCCAACTCAGGGGTGACATGTTGCTCAAAGTTTATGAGCATAAGATCTATGACTAGGAGAAAATTCCAAGGTCTACACGGATTTGGTCACTATTTACAAAATATAAATGTCTTAAGTTTGTGTGTTTGAATTAATTACCGTGTAAATAATTGTGTATTTCTATTTGGCATTTTCATGTATTATTATGCATGTATATATTTGTTGTAGTATGCATCATTTTGTTCATATGAAAAGCATTTTTATTTGATTTAATGGTATCGAAGTTGAAATTTTTATGTGGCATGGCTTAGCTTGGGGGTTGGGGATGCTACAATAGGACTGCCGGAAAAATATTTCCACCCCCAACCAAAAGTTTAAAAATGAAGATCCTCTCTTGGAATATGTGAGGTCTCAATTCCCTCTCAAAAAATAGGACACTTAAGAAGATAATTAGTCAGGATAATTCTATTATTATAATGCTTCAAGCAACTAAATTCCAAAAGGATTCATTGGTCAAAATAGCTAAGAAAATCTAGAGAAACAGTGAGGTAATTTTAGTAGATGCAGAGGGAGTTTCGGGAGGATTGGCAATTCCCTGGATTCTAAAGATCATATCCATAAAGGTTCACTCCATCTCTCCTAGGATAATAATATAAAAGTATAAAACTATTGGGTCATAGGAGTATGGATTTATTTCCAATGTGTATGGCCCCCAAGACCCAACCAGAAAGAGAACCTACTTGGATGACATCAACCTTTTAGGAACGAACCTACATGATCAGCCATAGATTGTAGGAGGGGATTTTAACATGATAACTTCATTGGCAGATAAAAAGGGGGAATTCGGAAGCTCAAAGCCAAGAGATTATCCTTCTGCGACCTCATTACCAAAGTTTGACTCACTGACATCCCTACCAGTAGTGGTATCCATGTCTGGAACAATAAGCAGGGTAGAGCAATACAAATTGTGGTAATATTAGATTGATTCCTTGTCTCTAAATATTTGTTTCAATTATAGCATGCTATCTCAGCTGATATTTTACCTAATGTTGAATCAGATCACTAGTCAATCTTATTAGCATAGGAAATCTCTCTAAAACCTAGGCCCAAACCATTATGTTTTGAACACTTATAGATGGATCATCCATATTTCATGCATAATATTAGATGTCGGTGGTCAGAGAGAGATGATATTTATGACACCAAAATGTACCAGGTCCAACAGTGGTTGAAGCAAATCAAGTTCAAAATAAAAAATTGGAATAAATAAGTCTTTGGGAATATTTTTCTTAGAAGATACACTTGGAGCAGGAGATGGAAGCATTGCAGTAGGATCATTTTGACAGGTCAATCCAGAGAAAGTATAAGAAAGGAGGATAAGCTTATAATAGAAATTGATAAAAGGGATAAGCAGGAGGAAAATCTTTGGAAATAAAAGTCCAGAGTTCGGTGGCTTCACGAAGGAGACAATAATTTGAGGCTTTTTCATTCCTATAATTGATACCTAGTAAAAGTACGCAATGTTGTAATATTAGGGTAAAATCATGAAGATGGGTAACACTTTTGTTTGTTTTATGAGGAAAAAAAAACTGTATTTTCACAAGTTCTTCAACTTTCGGCATACAAAAGTATTTTTTTTATTTAAAATTTCACTTTACAATAAAAACAAAACTTGTGAAGAATTTTGTTAGATTTCCAAAGACTGTTTTTCAAAAAACAATTATCAAGATTTGATATGTCAATTTGACAATTGTTTAACAGTATGTTCCTTAAACATGAAAGGAATAATAATTAGTTATTTTTTCTCACAACAATGTATCTATTATTAAACTTATGTTTTTAAGAAACGAAATATACTGCAACAATCTACAAAGACTCTATTTTATTATGACTATAATTTTGAATCTAACAGATGAATATTATAATTTCTAGATTTTTTTTAAGTTGACCAAGCTGAAAATGTTGTATATTTTAAATACATGTTTTCCCACACCTTGTATCTATCTTAATTTTTACTTAAAAGTAAAATCTAAATATACCATTTTGAAAAGAACAGTTTAAGGATTATGAATATATTTGTTTTTAAATGTTTCACTGTATATTTTTAGAAATACAGATATTTCATTTCACCGAATCAGAATGTCTGCTGAAAATATTATGCAGTGATTTTTTTTTAAATTAAATAAAATTAGATAAAAATAATGAAAATGAAAACAAATTATAGGAATTGAAAGTAGATTCAATTTTTCAAATGCTGGTTTTATTTTCGAAACCAAATTATGAGTATTTGCAGGAGTCCACAACCTCCAAAGTTCATGTAAGCTTGGGGGAATTCTCTGGTTTTTGAATACAGTCCCAATTTTTAGTTTTCGGCCGAAATAAGATTTCGGCCGAAAAACTAACATTTCATCCGAAAACCGAAATTCTAACAGAAACCATAAAAACTAAATGGTTTCCAAGGTTTCCGGCCGAAAGACTGTTGAGAAAACTCCGTTAGTCGGAAAAAATGAAAAGACATGTCATATCGTTTCATTTCACACCAAATCGTATAAATACGCTTTCGGTCAAACACATTTAACACAATTCATCGGATGGACGGAAAGATATGAGCTCGGGGATAGGGATTTCAAATCATTTCTATTATTGATTGCAACTGTATTCTTTTCTTTCTTTATTTCTTCCCTCTATTCCATAGGCTTAATCAGAGGATCGATATTGATACATGATGGTTTTCTAGAGCACCTAAACAAAGTTTCGAATCATCTTTTTGTTTTTTCTTGAATAAGGTAATTGATGTTTGTTCAAGTTTTTATTGGAATAACAATTTATATGTTGAAAGATAAATGTTGAGCATTTCTTCAAGGTGAAATCTTTGTTGAACATGTCTTTTACAAATAACTATAAAAGTCATGGGAAACAAAAGTTTGTGCAAGAGAATATTTGATCTCACTCGAAATGATACTTACCAAAACGAACAAAGGAAAGAGCATTATTGGAGAAAGAAACGAGAACGTGCAAATATTGAAGAAAGAAACGATGACAATGTAAATAGAGATTTTCAACAAGAAGAAATCCAACCAAGTGTGCATGCACATATTGTCTATATTAAAAGTATCGAATTCAAATTTAAAATATTGTAAATAATATAATTGAATGTAATTACAATTTGATGTTTTTCAAAAAACATAAATAGATTTGTCTCATAATGTTGACGAAGACGTTGAAACCGAAATTGAAGCAAAAGGCGTTGAAACTGAAATTGAAGCAGAAGACGTTGAAACCGAAATTGAAGCAGAAGACGAGTCACATATAGGTATGTACATAAATTTAGATAATACAAAATGAACACTTGTATATATAGTTTATGAATTTATGTTCGGGTTTTGTTTTTTAATATAAACTTTAAATTGAAATATGCAGGAGAATCTATCAACATTGATGATAAAATATTAGAAAATGTTGATACTGAAAATTTTGGGAAGAAAAAAGATAAGCATTATATAAGATATCGAACTAAGAATATATAGAATACTTTTTTCAAAGATGAATCAGTAACAATGCAATCTCAACTTTTACTCTGTCTAATAAAGTCAAGAAAGTTAAAATAAGCTACATCATTATTGGGTATTCAAAAGTTGACAAATGATACAAAGGTGAAACAAAATGTCTTCGACAATATAACTAGTGTATTAAAATATTTTGGAAAATCTCGAAAAAAAATGTTAGTGTTGCACGTAAAGTGATACAAACAGCAGTTGTTTCATCTAGCAATATAAAATATCGTTTGAGACAACACATGGAAAAAATGATGAGAACATCAAGAACAACATTGCACAAACATAGAAAATTTTGATTGCAAATGATGAAGGTTTGTTGGGCAGTGATTTCTAGACAACCCTACAAAGATAGACTTGCAGAAAATGTTAAAGAATTGGCCCGTAATTGTTGGTTGGAAGAATCTCGTGTTTCACCACATATAAGGGATGTGTTGTGATGAAGAATAGCATGAAAACAATATAAATAACATCTAAAACATATATTTCCAATGACATAAATAGAATTGTTCAATAAGTTCAAAGAAGAGTACAAAAAAGTTAAAATTTCCATCAATACATTTGTGCAACAAAGACCCTAGTTTATTAGACCCATCATTGTTCGTGACACTTGTTGTTGTCATTATCATGTGGAATTTGAGTTGTATTATGACACTTTTTTGGATTTTGGTAAAACTTATGGCCAAGTTCACCTCCTTCCACATTTTGTGGTTTTATATCTGAAATTCTATGTGAAAGAGAAGATGATGATTTATTTTACAAAAAAAAAATGTGTTGGTGGAAAGAAATTTAATCGTTGTGGAAATCTAAGTTTGTTTCATTCAAAGTATCATATTGATATGAATGATCAATCATTTTCTAATACAACAGTCAATTGGAAGAGATATGAATATATCAACAGCACGGCTCCACATTCTTCAAATATTATTTCCAAAAGGATTGATTTGAAGGTAGATAATCTGTGTGATAAATTTTTTGAGGAAGTTTGAGGAAGAAATTTATAAAAACACCAAGCATTTACACAGATCTTGATGGAAAGACCTACAATTCAAACAATCCCGTGAAGTGTTTCCACCAGGGAAAATTTTGTTTGTAGTTGATTTTGCAGAGAATTACACATTCATTGCACAAAAAGAAATATAGAGTGAATATTATCATTTTGATCAAGTCACGATATTTGTCCACGCTCTATATAGACATGCTCAACAAAGTCTCGATAACATAGAAAGCACCAACGACAATCGATATTTTATTAAAGAATATCACTTTTATATAAGTGATGATCGAGCACACGACACACATTATGTACAACATTGTTTTGATAAATTTTATGATTCATTGAAAGAATGCGAAATCGGATTCAATCGACATTGGATATGGTGAGATGGGTGTGCGGGTCAGTTCAAATCTTCATGATCATTCTATTGGTTATGTAGTCTTCATAAAAAATTAAACATTACACATTTTTGGAATTTTTTTGAGACTGGTCATGGAAAAGGAAAGCACGACGGTGCAAGGGCATGTGTAAGACGAGCACTTCGAAGGTATCATATGAACCCTCATGTCGATCGATTTGAATCCGTTGAACAAGTTGTTGAATGGTACAAAATGGCGCTAATCCATGAATATAATCCGTCAAGGGATGTGTGCAGGTGTGTCTATATATAAATTTTACACATGTACACAGGATATTTTTATTTGAACGTGTTCAAATTTATATTCAATCTTCAATCATTTTCTTGAGAGACTTCAAGTTAACAAGTTCTTGTCTTGTGCAGGTTGTTTTGGTATGTTGGAATCCAAGATGTAAATAGATCAATCTCATATGACGCCAATACAATAACTAGGACACGAAAAATACATTCAGTTAAAACAAAACGTTATCAAAATGTGTTTGCATTTGATAGAAGAAATGAGTCTTGTTTTTGTTCAGTTTGCATAGAGGACACAGAATCCATAGATATTTGTGAATACAAAAATGCAAAATATGTTAAATCTTGGAGACATATCGAACTTAATGTAAAAGGGAAAATACCACTTGCAAGCTCGGAGGAGATGGAATCAAATGAAACTATAGTATCAGTTGATGGCGATAGAGTTTATGATCTTGTTAGAGAAGGTAATTTTTATGTTTAAATTTTTTCAAATAACTTGTAGATGTAATTGTGTGATAATCTAACACGAACTATTTGGTGTCCAATATATCCAATTATTTGCAAGAGATGTCTTTGCCATGGTTGCACCTGTAGACAACACTGAAAATGTGAAATATTATTTGATGTGATGCACAGAACAAAAGATGAGGCTATTAGAAGATTTTGATGATAACGGTTTTATATATGAAAGAGGATCCATTGTATTGAAAGGATAGTTTTTTCAAGAAACCCATCAAACTGATACTCATGTTCACTTTCAAGACTACCAGTCAAATGTCACAAGTTGTCAATATAGTCATTTGGTATGTTCAACGTGCATAAAGTTAATAGAAGTTCAATAAAATAAAATAAAAGTTAGAAAATGGAAAATGTTCAAAGTCGATCATGAACGAATAATTGAAGATGGAATACCATTACGATGTTTTTAAACAAGTGGCACATGTACATTCCAGAATTTTTTATTTTGCATTGAAAGTACATGTATTTATGAATATCTAGGATTTTAGAATCATTTCCAGTTTAGTTTACTTTCATGGTCCATTCAATTAAGAAAAGTTGTATTTCCCATGAATTATAAAGTTTATCAAACCTTATTTACAAATTCAGGGAAGAACCTATAGATTGTATCTAGGGAATATAAATTGACCTATACTTTGGATGAGTATACTTTAATCCTACACATTATCCAAATCATATACACAAATCCTTTAATGCAAGTAACCAATTTACTACATATAGAATAAA